>DWEM01002564.1:0-11867 GCA_018245935.1 Agara belti belti | reverse complement strand
TTGTATTGTGAGACATTTATGTCGTTTGCATAATCAGTGATCAGTTGAAATAGGCAGATAAACCTAAGTTTTTAATTATTCCATTATTAAGTCTGTTACATACAAACACACATATAATTACACGTAACAATCATAGACGTATGTATCACTACATAGTATAAAACAAAGTCGCTTTCCGCTGTCTGGTCCTATGTATGCTTAAATCTTTAAAACTTCGCAACTGATTCAGATGCGGTTTTTTTGATAGATAGAGTGATTCAAGAGGAACGTTTATACGTATAATAACATCCATTATATAGTAGAGAAATACTATTATTTTTGATCTTTATGATGTGATGTCGTAAATAATTACATTTTTACGGCGGGGGCGGGAAGAAGTCGCGGGCTAAAGCTAGTATTATATATAAATTATACTATACTATGAGTGGGATTATTAAAAATATTTAATGTTAATTATTGTGTGAAACAAGCTATGCATGCGGGCATGATGTTACTCGTAATTAAATTACCAAATGTGGTAAGGCTTAGTCTCTTTGTGTTCCACGAAGGGATGTGATTTGTGTTTTCGATAACAAATTACGAAATGGCAATAGATGAGCATTGGACTGTTATCTCGAGATAACGTTATTATGGTTGAAGTATTTATATTTTGACGTATTCACTGTTTTTGTTGTAGGCCCATATATTTATTTAACTTCCTAACAAACATTAAGGATTTAAATATTAATGTGTTTAAGAAGTAATAGTAATATGAGATTGTATAATTTTTCCCGCCGTTATTTATGAAAAGTATTGAAAGTTGTGCTTTAATTAAATAAAGTTTTATTGCTAAGTAATTTAAGTTAGTTAAGTATTTAAGTGTAAGTAGTAATTGTAAAGTCAATTTATGTTGCTTTTAATGATAGACCTGCATTGTTTTGGGTATTACAGATTGGAAATACATATGAGGACTAAACGAGGACCTGGATCTCGTAAGATCCTGGCGTGAAGATGACGACATAATAATAATAACATGAAAACATGTAAAAAATGTGTGTATTATAACTTTGTTCTTTACTGTAACTAACATCAATAGTTATAAAAGGATTTTCGTTTTTAATTTTTTTTTTTTTCATCACGTATGCTAATTGTTCACCATTTAATCAATTCACGACACAGTTAATTTAACTATTGTAGTCGTTTACGAGCATTCAATTGTTGTATATGTTTTTTATGTTCAATAAAAATCTTTCAAAAATCTTTCAATTTATACAAGCCAGTCGGTAGACACCTACTCGTAATATTAACGACATTCAACTGTGCACACTGTTTCTTTATGGATCTTTTTACAGCGGGTTACACTGATACAGATTAAAATTTCACATAGTCCAATCAAGAAAAAAAAAATTCCACCGTCCGAAACGAACCCCGAACCTTTACTCGTCCACCCAATTGATCAGCGACACTACGCCTACCTGGTATGAGTGTATACTTGATACGGCAATATATTGTTGGAAACATTTGTCTTCATCTGTCCAAGCAGCCAGTAATTTGCGTTGTCTTATCTCAATGGCGATGGCGTCACAGGTAGCTCGCAGAACTGCGGTCGTTTTGGGATATTTGTTAATTACCTACTGGAATTGGACCACCCTAAATTGGAAGTGTGAAGATTACGTGTTACCATACGATCTTATCGTAGATCCGACCGTAAAAAGGAGGATATTTTACTTACGGGTGCATCGCGGGTGAACTTTTGAGCGAGTTCTCTGAACGGTATGCTGCTATTCCTTCCGTTCCATAATAGAGAACAGTGCGTTAGAGATATTTGTGACTTGTAATTGTAATATCAATACTTAATAATATTACTGTGATCTACTTATTACTATTTTAGGAATATTATACACGGTTATATGATTCCAAATTAGGAAGAGTCTTTAGTATAGGAAAAACATAGTTGATGAACTACATACATACATTTTACACACACGGAATCAATATTCCTGATCGTCACTCAAATATTTGTGATGGATTGGATTCAAATCGACAACCCCGGTTCAGCAGTTAGATTCTCTAACCATTGGACTACTGTTCGTTTGCTACTCTCATATAGAAAATATAACATATAACATCCGGCTATGATATGGAGTTTACCAAAATTGGTAACGCATTGGCTACTTATATTCAGGTGGCATCTGTAAAGGTAAAAAAGATTGGGAACCAGAGCAGATATAAAGGATTTCACAATTTATACAGCAAGCGAACCGCAAAATCGTTAATTTAGGCTATCTTACGTAGGTACACTACGTGGTCACGTGTGGAGCAACAAAAAGCGCCGCATCAGCCGTGGGCCCATTAAGCGAAAATGTCCCCCCATCTTTTTACAATGGCCCTTAAAATGACCAGAAAAAATAAACTTCGCTCACAATACCGTCGCACGCGGGGGTGGACGATCAATGATGGTCCGAAAAAACATTCGTAAAATAATTGTGAAAGCCGAACAGATTTATGTAGTGGCTCGCATTGTTATCTGGTGTCCGGTTGCAGATGGCCGGTAAAAAGCCTCGTTTATCGGCGTCCATTGTGCTTCAGTTGCATTGACGACGCTAATTCTAATAATCGCCCACGCTTCTGTTTAGACACAAAGATGCAGACCGCTCATCGTAAAACATTAATACTAAATAATAATAATAATTATATTGTTTGCACGTCATACCAACATTGCGCCCGTAGCGCCATCTGTAGTGCTTATTTGATTAAAACGTGTTTTTCTGTGAAAATTCGATATTTTCCCGCGAAAAAGAGTAGCCTATGTCAGTCTGCAGTCCTTCAACTTTCTCCATACAAAAAGTCACATCGATCCGTTGCTTCGTTTTGACGTGGAAGATAAACAAACAAACAAATACGCTTTCGCATCTTTAGTATGGATAATGTCTCTTGTTACAGATACTCGATTGATGCAATGAACAGGTTATGAAGTTAATAATGCGTTAGGAATATTTCGCTAAAATATTTTAAACGTGTGGTAATTATCAAGTATTTGATGGAAGAAAAGTGGCAAGCTTCAGCGACTCTTGACGAGGGTTAGTGCTGTCGATAGCAGAGGTACGACACCGCTGATGATGACAGACTATTTTCGCCACTTACACGGTTTTTGGTTATGTTATTTTTATATTAGGAACACACAATAAAAAAGAAAATGAAAACTAATTTGAAACAACTACGGGACATCATAGATTGTAGGTGTAATAAAATTTTCTTTATGTGTTATATAGTTTGAACATAATGTTCATCAGCTGTCTGGTTACCATAACGTATCTGATTCAAAATTACACAACTAGATTTGTCTAATTTTGAATCGGATAGGCGTATACGGAATTATTCCAGTTATTATTATTACATATTATTATTATTATTTGATTCTGTCATTTACAGTTTTATTAAAAAGTTTTAAATTCATTTGGAAAATTACTTGAACACTAAACAATGTTCGTCGCGTGCAATGAAGATAAACGATCCGGCTAATGAACGGTTCAAGTTTGTGAACTAAGATTGATAAAATCCAGAACGTTCTGCTGAGTCTTTAAGGTTTGTACAATAAGTATCTATAGCTGGGTAAAGCAATTTGCGTTTTGCTTGAAATACTTGGTCACGTGTGGTTTCTTTTATCCTATGTAAGCATTTGATGTGAAAGTCTCAACAAAATCGTTCTAGCTGCTTCGAAGATTAGATACCCCGGATAACACAGTGATCTAATAAGTTTATAAATGTAATAGATTATAAATAACATTATTTATCACAGACAGACACACACTTTATTTATATATAATATAATATGTTTGCATATAAAAACAGATACGTAATTGTTTTCATTACATTTTCTAAGTAGGGGCTAAATGTATCGTTCTAAGCTAGAAGCTTGTGTCGGCTCACTGGCTGGCTTTTTATCCCTTTTTTTACATTAAAAAAAAAACTGTAACACGAGCCCTACGGCATGCGGATGTCATAGGGACGACCCTTCCAGCGCTTTCAATTTAAATTAGTTGTTTAAGCGAACGGTTAGTTTAACAGATAGGACCGGAGATAAATCATGGACAATATTCAAATATCGAATAAATTTTGAACAAACATTCGTAAATTTTATTTGCTTCACTATTTAATGTATTTGTGATGTAATATAAATGCATATATATATCTTTAATGTATGTTGTTTTATTTCGTTTTCTTGGTCGTTTTGTGACTTTTACCGCTATCTTTGTATGTCCTCGGTATTCTAGACAGTGGACCTTGATGTCGAGCTGAATGTGAAGTTATTGATTGACGAAATGTCTTCAACTTTATAATCGTCCACAGTTTGTGCATTGTTCCTTTGCATTCTAGGGTTGCCAACCATACTGTTAAAACAATATTGTACTGTAGTAGTATAAGTAAGTATTAATGACTTGTATTGTGTGACGCATATTACGTTTTATATAATTGATTAATGCTGTAATAAATATAGTCTTGTTTAAAACTTCGTTCGTTTTACTTGTCTCAATAACCCACCGTACAGTACTGTTTCCATTGTCGCTGGTATGCCGAGCCGTAAAACCTATATGAAAAGGGTAACGAATATTTACAAAATAACCGTAAGCTGTCGATTTGTGCGAAAAGTTACAAATCTTTCTGAAAATTAAAAAAATAAGGTACCTACTAATAATGTTTAATTTCTGAAATACTGTTTTGTTTTAGCCTATGATTTCAGTATACTTTATTTCGTAATTAAAAAGTTGGTGGCCCTATGTTATTCATTTAAAAAAAAACGGATTTTTTTCACGAATTTCAGTACCGCATCATCTGGCGAAAGGTTCGTTACGCGCGAACCTAGCATCGAAACGGCTCGGCATTTTTGCCGGTTTTTTTAACGGCTCCACGCGAGTTCGCTCTAGCAGGAAATGATGTTCAGGAATGAGGATATATTCTCGTTAATTTGCTTCATAAATCATCGAAAATGTTCTCTGTGGCGTTACCGTTCGTTCGGGGCGCGCCTATCGGGCCTTTTTGTCGCTAATTTCAAACATTACACGCCGAGGATCCGATTTCTCATTTTTTCCAGCCAGTTCGGTGCCGTTTCATGTTTTTCATCCCCGTTTCATTTTATGTAATGAAATATACAACTGTTATTAAACATGACACGCTTATCGATTATAACCTGAAAGGCAAAAGTCTCCAATAGGCGAGCATGTATTGTAACTTATAAATGTAGAATAAACGAACTGCTGCTATTGTTACTTTCGCAATATTACGGTATACAGTAGATCTTCACACCATATTGATATTGTAAATGCGAAAATAACTGTCTGTTTCGTCTGCGAGTTATTCATGAATATAATGTTCCTAAAAAATTGATTAACGGAATTGCTTAAGAACCAAGAAATTATGACACTAATTAAATGTAATTTAATAATCACAAAAAAAAGCATCAAACCGTTTAGTTTTTTTACTTAACGGCCAGATTATTACAAAATTATACTGAGCGTTTTATTATCTACATTTCGTATTCATAGATAATTTTTTTCATATTCTCCATTTTTGTGGTGAGCAGCGTAAATATTTATCTTATAGGTAACATAATGACGTAATACATAACTTCTAGAATATTATATAATTGTTATTCTAAATATAACTTTTCATTTGTCAATAAGCTTAATTTATAAACCTGAAGAGGCTGTCTTTAAATTTTTTTAATGCAATAAAATGCTTAATAGTCTTAAAAATACTAAAGGATTTGCAGTTGAACTTCGATTTGTACACAAAGAAACGATTTTGAAATTTTACATGAACTGCTAAATCAAGCGTAGTTATTTTAGTTTGACTGGCAAAGTTTTTCAATACCAGTTTTTTTAACTATTGTCCTAGTAATGTGCAAACGTAATGTTATAATTATGTTTGCATACTAGCCTCGATACGGATGGAATTTGTAGTCGAGATGTTAAGTTAAGCGTTTTTCTCCCACGGATGGCATAAAGCAGTTGGACTTGACCTCACTATCTGGCGAGTTAGTAATCAAACGCAAGCCTAATTCAGAATAAACAGCTAAAGAGACGAATATTACTTCACAGTGTATTGTAACTATCTTCTTCAAAGTCGAAATTGAACCTCAAATCCATGAACTGTCCTCAAGCGGCGATTTCTGTATGTTCCAAAAACAAAAGACAAACGAAAGTACGCATATGCCCGATCTGCTTTCTGATTTTACGCTTACGAAGCAAACGATGCTAACAAAATAAGTTGTCAGGTTATTTGTCCGATCCTGTGACTGTGTCGAACTAAGATATATACAGTTGCAAAAGTTCGGAGTATGTATCGAGCGGGAACAACGTTATGATAGTTTTGGGAATGGGCCAAGTGGTTTCCGATTTCTTGACTTATTCGACCCGGGGGACGCGCTTCCAATCCGGAACTTCTAGTTCCCATATTAAAAGATGACGTGATATACGATTTTCTGTTCCTTCTGGTTATTTTTTAATGTTTTCGCAGTAGGGCACTGTTGCGTTGTGTTGATTTACGAGTGCTTTCGTCTCTTGGAAGTAGAGCAGAGCATGTTTCGAGCATATTGATTTGCATTAATTATCATTTTCTTTATTTGTTAATTTTCATTGTCTGACATGGATGTTACATATTAATCAATAACGATATGTGACCGACCTTCAATATTAATCCTGAACAATTCTTCGTGAAGTGGTATTCAACGTTAGATGCCTAAAGTTATAATGAATAATATTAAGTAATAAATAAACTATACGATGTCATACACGTTAAAAAATGTATGTTATAAACGAGCACTTTGGATAGTAAACTTGAAAATATTATTGATTGTTGTTCGACTTTTATTTTTAGCTTTTTAATTACAATCGTTAAGCTCTTAATCCTACGCATGTGTAAGGTAAACCTTGTAAGTAAGCCTCGTCAAAAACTGTATCATTATTCATTTTTGAACTTGGAAAATATGACCACATTTCTATCTTTTTATCTTTCAATTGTCAATTTTAAATTATTGAACATCTCCCTCCCAATCTCTTTTTCCTTCTTCTACTCTATTTATAGAGCAGTCGTTGATCGTTGATTTAAATTTCGAACGTGACCGCCAGCTGAGAACGGTAATCTCTATATATGATGAACGTCTCTCGGATGCACCTAATTAGGTATGGTCTTCAGGAAATGCCTCGCGGTTCATAGTTCGCGTCCCGTGGGACCCGGCTCGTTAGTACCCCCACCTGTGACCGCGCGTGGATACTTAGCGCGAACTTTTTGCTACAGGATTTCACACTTTCCAGAACTATCCCAATTCCCAACACGCTTGTTCACACTTGCAATGATAGTTGCGTCCAGTTAGGATTGTGTCTTATCATAATGGAATAGAGTTCAATTTTTAGCGTACTTAATGTAGAGTTGACTGAAGTGCTTTCTGAAGTGTCGGATTTGTTTGGTACTGAAGTAACTTTAGAACATACCTATTGTTAAATTCTATGAAATACAAATATATTATGTCTTTTTAATTATTTTTTGGGAAACTATGGAATTAAAAATGTTATTTTGATTTTGTGGCATTGCATACATTATTTGTTTAATATTTATTCGCAAGCCCCTTAATATAAAGTAACAAAAAGAGGGACTTAATGCTAAAAGCTTCCCATGCTACAAAAGAGAAAAAGCTTATACAAAAACAATCGATGTAAGGCATAATAATTACGTACGTATAAGTACGTTTATACATACTATCATAGAAACTGATTTGTTTAGAATATGGACTTAACTTTAGCTCGAAATAAGGAGGAACTTGTAACAGGTATGTACATAGCCTTACAATTTTTACGGCAGTCTGATATTTTAAATGTATTCAACGTACAGATTCTTTCCAGGTTTAGATTCCTTGATATAAGTTGTTCATTCAACTATCTGTCAATTACCCGATTGTCGCTGCAAGGTGTAGCAATTCGCAGTTTTCATATGCCGTTTCGCCAAAATGAGAATCCTTTGGCAATTGAGCTACCTTCGACTTTTTTCTCTATTGTACTTGACACAACACTTGCGCAGGCGATTATTTGACAAGAACCATCCTTTAGTCCCTTTCCCTGACTATTATTTGCTTTCTACAAAAGGTGATCCATTTTTGTGGGATAGGGTAAATGTACGTATTAGTGGACCTTTATAGACATAAAACATTCTCTCTATGAGATCCTTGTTCGGTAGTAGAAAAATATTTTTTTAACATAACGTAATTACTAACTTTGTATCTAGCTGGGTGAGTACTCTGTTCTCTGCGGCTGTGTTTGGAATAGCAATGTGGTGAGCCAAAAGGGTATAGGCGGTCTATGGCAGTTCCGTTACCGCCGCCATCTTGTTGTTGTTAGTATGAAGTGAAAATGATTCCGATATTTGAAATCAGGGGCTGTCCAAGTATAAAGTCTTCTTGGATGTTGTCGGAACATTGTGTTCATTATTGTAAGACCATTGTCAGCCGCGATTGAAGAAATCGTTCCAGCGGCCGAGTCCATAATTCCCAGCTATGTTCTGAAGACATAGTTTTTAGTTTCGCTAAGCTTAGTATTAAAAGCTCCAAGAACAGGTAGTCACTCGTAGAAGGCATCAATACGTAATTGCATTTATACTCGTCGATTCTATCATTAGTTCCATCTTCGATCTGTTATTTGGGATAATAAATGGGATTCCACATTAGACATAATTTAATAGCTTTTAATTTAGGCTTCTCAACCGTTACGTGAAACTCTGTCGCACTTAGAGATATTAAGTATTTGGCCATTGTGTTGTATTAGTTTCTAAAATAGACAATTACTTATAATGCAAAGCTAGGTATTCTCTTTTTTTAACTAAGAAAGATCTTGAATAATTAACTATTATTCCATTATATTAATTAAAATATAAAAAAAAAAGTTTTTATAGATAATACAATCTTAAAAAAGATTACCTTGAAATATTTAAATTGTGAAGAACTATCAAGGTTTTTTTTATGATTTTCTTATGTAAATTTTTTGCTATTGGCATTGAAAAATAAAAGGTTCCGATATAAAATATTGTTATTATCAAGAAACGAATCTTTTTGTGACAGTAACACGGCGAAGTCAATGACGAGTGTCACTAAATATAGTCAAAGTAGCAATATCGTTATTTTATTAAAGATTTTTTGTTTTCTGTTAACCATTGAACTCGCGATATAGAAATAGAAATCCGGTGTTACGAGTCAAAATTTCGCAACAGAAATTGTATTTAAAAATAGAATTGTATTGCGGGCAGAAGGACCATATAATATGACGTAACAATAACATTTGAGTTTTCAATTCTCGGCCCTGAAATGGTTATTTCAAAAAGGTATAATTGAAGTGATTGCAGTACTTCATATTCTAACCATCAATCATATAGGTATATATAATAACAATTCTTTATTAAATACAGACTATTACACCATATTATCTATATAGTAATACTTGTAGTAATATTTTAATTTTATACAAACTTCAGTTGCCAAAACTGAGTGAAATACATGCAATATAGGCAACTGGACCTCTCTTGGTTGCTTGTAAATACGTACTTGTATATATATTGTATACAATGATATGTTTTACGTTTGACAAACATAATTAGGTGATCGCTAAATCAATGTGACTTGTGAGCAAGCAGTAATTTCGCATTTTATTTTTAAGCGGTATCGATGCAACATTTGGTTCGTTTACCCTGCGAAAATGAAAGGTGCGCTTCGGACGGGTTAGACACTAAAGAGTACAATTCAAATACTTCTATGAATAAGTGTTTATTTGCGATCACATCTGCCAGGACATGTGTACGAATATGACAAATGATTAACCTGGATTGGAATGGGAATTTTTTGTTAACGATCATCATAGACATTTGCCTACTAACATGCGGTGCGATTATTTCGAAAGTATGCAAGGCTTGTGTTTCGCTAACGATGAAAGGAGTTTTTTGGAATCGGAACGCAATTGTCATAAAATCCGATGAGGTAAAGCTACGTGTACAAGGCCTGATAGAGATCTGTTAAGAACGTCTTAGTGTAAACAGAACTTTAGAAATCAAAGTTTGAAGTATATACATATGACTGGTTTCACGGGAATATTGTGTGTGTAAATTTATATGGACGATAAACTCATTTGCTATTTTTACAAAACTTAAAAACAAGTACCTACTTCCTCGTTAAGAACAATTTTTTCTGAACACAATTGTATTGTAACAAAGCTAAAAAGCTAGATGATGTTATATGGCATTTACAAAATAAATATATAAAAAATGAAATAAAAACTAACATTTATAAACTAAATATTTCCTCTAAAATGTCCTTTTGGGGCATGGTTCCCAAAACATTGAGGAAATCAAAGCTAGATTTTATATTTAATACGTATTTTATTTTTAAAAGTTCGACGTTATATTTATAATGAAAATTATTTGAACGCTCTTTAGTAAATACTTAATTGTATATTACTTTATCGATTTGCACTTATACAGTGTGCAATAGTAAAATTTCAATTTCAATAATTGCAAATCGGTTTCTGAATACAATCCAATTGTCTTTCTACCCATTCACTTTCAAAAGATCAAAGTTGTGTCGTTCGACATTTGAAGCGACTTCAAAATAACGGTACCCAAATGTCATTGTATTTTTGTTTTCGTTATAAATAACATTCAGTTAACCGGTTCTATTTAGAACTACCGCTTTCAGGGTGATAAACTTGAACAGAAGTCTTTTGTTTTAACAGTAACTATAAATACGAACGAACGTACTGTAATAAAATAATCCAAAATCGAAATTGCTCCAAATATTCTGTACCATTTTCTGCAATAACAGAAACAGGTAGATATTTTTTCGCTTAAAAATATATGATCTATAAGAGGTTTGGAGAAAGCTTCGCAAAGAAATGTGCTACATGAACGGACACACATAATGTGATTTTTTTTATTGGGGAGGTTGACACAAAAAGCTCCCGGCCCTTTCTCCGAAACATCGATTCGGCCACAAAAGGGTTTTGGATTTCACAAACAGATGTATTTTTTGCGTGCACACAAAAAGTTGGTCCGCACCGAGTTCCCTAGGGACTTATGCAGATTGATTTTTAACGTTTTTCAGACCACGGAATATCTTTTGGAAGTGTCTACGGTCCATGATGGTAACTGCAGTAAAATTGGGTTTTTGCAAATATAATTACATATAATCAAACGTGGGTTCCTCTTGACAGAATTAAATCTATACGAAACATTATAAAAAAAAGGAAGATTTGTGTGTGTAAGTAACGAATTGGCTCAAAAACTGCTGGACCGATTTCAAAAATTCTTTCACCATTTGAACGCTACATTATCACTGATCAACACAGGCTATACTGGCTTTTGGCCGCGATTTCGTCCGCGTGGAATCGTGTCTTCTGCAATGAGAGTATCCGGGGAAATTAAAATGCAGCCCAAAGTCACTATTCCACGCGGACCAAGTCGCGGACAAAAGCTAGTCGTGAACACATGTAAGCACTCCCAATTGAACTTTAATGGGTTTTATTCGACGATGAATCACTGTGAGTCATTTACAAATTCAACCCCTATTTTGACGTATAACCGTAAGTGACGTGAAAATCGTTTTCTATTACTGTATGATTGACGTAACATTGACGTAACCTTTAAGTTTTGGTCGCGTGCGGTCTTGGGTACACCGTAATAACGAAACGTTGAATTTATTATGAAACAAAGTTTTCAAACGCGAACGAAGTGTTCAGTATAATGCTGTTATTACGTAACATCACGCCTATATTCCCCGATGGGGTAGGCAGAGGAGTGTAGTACACCCCCCACATTTCACCAGTTACGTTTAAGTCCCACAATGGAATAGGTGGTGA
>DWEM01002563.1:0-11869 GCA_018245935.1 Agara belti belti | reverse complement strand
TTTTTATTACGACCAGACACAGAACAGACAAATGTGCTCATCGCACAAATGTTTGTCCCGGGTGGGAATCGAACCCAGGACCTCCGGTTTCGCGGTCAGGGTCTCTAACCACTCGACCACGAGGCCAGTCATATAGCTAAATACTTCACCTGATATCGATCTAGAGCAATGGCGGTGATGGAGATGGTGGAAACGAAGATTGATATGGCCTGGATGGCACCGCAGGCTTTGCACAGGCTCGGCCAGTCGGGCAAGGGCCAGTGCTTCGTCAGCAGCTCCATGAGTGTTAGCGGTGTGCCAACACAACAGACCAACGCATCGGAGACCGCCAAGTTAACGATGAACATGTTCCTTGCCGTTCTCATAGCTGGCTTACGTACTACCTGGAAAGAAAATAACAGTTTAAAAAACTATATTAGGCTCGGAGAAGTACTAGGTACAAGTAAAAATGGCAACATAAGCCAGAGCAGTTGATATTGATAATTGATTTTACAATTTCGTGTGCTATGTAAAGAACATAAGTATAACGAAAATTTTAATTGAAACAAAACATTTTGTGTCACCTTTACGTCATCATTACTATACTGTTTTCGTATCGCTTCAGCGTTCCAGACATGACATTATTTGGGCAATCGATTTTTCCATTCAATGCCATTTGCGGCCATTTGTTTTTGCTTTCTTTTGAGAGTATATATTTTTAGAACCACCTCCTAACATTATTTGGGAGAAGCCAATTACGTAAGCATTTCAACAGGAACAATACCATAGGCGTGGGATGACCAAATCAATTGAGAGGAGTATAATGTAAAGATATAATGCAAACAAAGACCAAAGTGACGTTTGGAATACTACGAATTGAAAGAAATCCAATAATGAAACATTGAACCAGCAAAAGCGACGGAATTAGATATCAAAAACTGAGGCAATTTTACGACTGATGTTTTTAAGAAAAGAATTTTCCATACCAAAGCTATCGATACAAAGATAATTACGTCGGACATCAAAGGAAGGGTGCTTCAAAGAATCATCTAGTTTTTAAACATTTTTCTTTATTGCTTCGAAGGTACTGTTTTAGGATTCTACAGAGGCCAACACTGTAATGGCAATCAGCCAATATCGAAATTGTTTGTTGTGTGGAAAACAAATAGGAAATCATTATGGAAAAAGGTAAGATGGGCAAATAATAGGAAGGTCAAAAAGAACATTGATACGTTTCAAAGGTAGATGGATAGAAATGGCTGACTTAGCGATAGCTAGCATATAATTGTAATTTAATACAACCACAAGTATTACTAATTTCAGTAGACAGACAGACAAAATTTTGTCAATTGACCTTCCTCGTGGTCGAGTGGTTAGAGACCCTGACTGCAAAACCGGAGGCCGTGGGTTCGATTCCCAGGCGAAACAAACATTTGTGTGATAAGCACAATTGTTTGTTTTGTGTCTGGTCGTAAATAAAATATCTATATAAGTATATTATATGTATATATGTATGTTTATCAGCTATTCCGATACCATAATACAGGCATTCAATTGCCTAATATGGAATCGCATAGCCGTGTTTGGAATCGTCCCCAGTTATTATTACTATTAAAATGTTTCATTGTACAAATATGGGTACAAACATAATATGACTCTACGAATATCTCCACATACATCCAACCAATCTCCTCATATGTTTACGGAAAACGGGGATAGTATATTTGTCTTTACAAATATTAACAAATCTTCAGAATTAATGAACAATTTCACTACTACGAGTCAACATGAACATCTCATATTAAATTGATATATCTATTTCGAAATGGGTTTCTATTTCAAGTTTCCATTTAAGGGAATAGATTTCATAACCATCGTTAAGTAAGGTCGAGCTATTGAGGGGTTTTTCACAGTACCGAAAACATTATAGGCTAGCGAAGACAATTAGAAACAATATTAACTATAGCTAGACACTAATCCCTACCTTTTGTATTGTCATCAGTTTACATGGAAATACAAGCACAATATACAAGTACAAGGCTAAGTATTGGGAGCTAGTTAAGCTCGGCTTGGATAAGCTCAAGCGGTGAGGAGTGGACACGGTTGCTCAAGCCGTGAATCCTAGCAAAACCACAGAAATCTTACATGCGGAGTGCGGATTTCAAAATCGGAACACAATTCCTATGTAACATAGCCTATTCCTTTTAAGATTCTTTAGCATAACATGTTAAGGACGTTATCATAAAGTAACAACCGTTTAACCTAGTTGGAGGCCGCAAAGCGGCTACAGCATGCCTCAGACGAGTTGGCCGTCGACCCGTATCTTCACAAATCCGTACTGAAACTACTCTACTTGCAGTGGAGATGCGCCCAACAGTGGGACGCAAAAAGGACTCGGCCAGTCATAGTATTGTTTCTTTTTGAACAAACGCCCAATATAAATATCACACTGCATCCAGTTAAATATATACCGTAGATATTCTCACGCGAGAAAGCGTTTAGCACGGTATCGGACTATAAATATCTCATGCCTTATTTGGGGTTGGGAAGTAATTAGTTCCGGGCACGGTGATTTATACGGTACGTACGCAATTGGGAACTGGGAACTGGGAGTGTAATTAAACCTATGTGTGTAATTTTGGGCAAGTGACACCGGGCGGCGGTATTGTTCGAGTCCTCTGCGGTTTGGTATATAGATGCGTGTTTTGTTCCTTGTAAACAAATAAGTGAAAATTTATTGCCACGATCCTATCGTAGAATTATTATTAGTATTATTATTATCTATTTATACTTACAGAAATAACAACTAAAGCATTGCCAACAGCGCCGATCACTACCAGGATGCCATAGAAAGTCAGGAGAAGAGCTCTTGTTGGGTCGTCGACCTTTCGGTTTAGAGAGAACTTTTCTAGCAGATTGTTAGGGTTTTGGATGCCTTGGGACGCCTCTATTAGCCATCTTGCTGATGCGTTCAGAGTTAGGTTCATACTGGAGTCCGATTTCTGGAACAAATAAAGTAATATATGAAAATTGTTATTTAAAAAAACACCATCGTTGCAAATAACATCATTTTCCGTTTTTCTGTCACTCTTTTGGTCCACTGCTGGACCGGGTCTCCTCACATAGTGAAATGGATTTAGGCCATAGTCTACCACGCTGGCCAAATGCGGATTGGTAGACTTCACATATCTCAGAAAATATTATATACTTTATAACATCTCTAAGGGGTGCAGGTTTCATCACCGATGTTTTTCGTCACCGTTATAGCGAGTGATATTTAAATTTAAGTTATAAAACGCACGTAACAAGTCAGAGCTGGATCCAGGATCGAATCCAGACCCCCCGGAGTTGGAGGTTGTATTTCAAACGACTAGGCTATAACTATTTTCTGTTTTACCAAATATATATGTCAATATCTGAGCCTCGACGAGATCTGCTAAAAGGCTCATGTTCATGAAGGCAGAAAAATATTCGGAATTAAATTCGCCATATTATATCAATCCAAATAAAACAGTAATACAAGATTATATGGTTACAGAGATATTTGTGAAGCCATTTATGATAATGATCGAACAAGATAACAATCATACAACGTAGGAGCTACTTGGGATTTGCGTCCTAGTTACGGACTAATTTACGTCCAAAATTATACCAAAAATCACTGTCAATATTAGTCTAGACTAATACCATTCAGTGAATTTGTATATTAACGTGTTTGTTCTTCGAGAAATATAACTTAAGACTATTCAGAGGTGAATAGCCTTTATTGTTTTTCTAGACGGGCGATCCTCTTGGTTCGTACCTTCGCTTCCCCTTGTAGGAGATCGCGGCCAAACGCAAGCGTGTCGTGTAATAAAATAAAGATGAACACCACTCAGGGGATATGCTCGTGTAACCGTTATTGTAGTTCAGGGCACTTCCCTAACTAGTTCAGGTAATATTATCATACAATTTGGTCCGGTCCGCGGGGAAAGAACAAAAGTTGGATTTGAGAAATGTTGTGCCGGGGTCAATAAAATAGCCGGACAACTTTGTCAATCTTCTCCAACGAAAGGTCTTAGTGAGCCTGCAAACAATTGAGTTTTTCGGGCGGGTTCCACCTTATTTGATAGGGGTTGTGTGTTTAGACTTTAACGGTTTTATCAATCGAGTTAGACAAAATTGATGTTATGTAGCATAATTTTACGACTGCATAACATTACACTTTTTATGTCAAATGCTCTTTTCTACACTAACTATCCTTAAGGACCGTTTCAGGTATAGTCATGAGTCTAATCTAACTCGATTTTTACACTAAGTCTTAAGGATAACCATTACAGTATAATACTTATTTTGCAATTTAAAAGTTAAGTCAAATAGCGACAGACAAAACGGTTGTTTTTAATTAAATAAATCTAACAGGAAAATCATAATTCATTTTCCTATCTAGAACGATTTTCTATTTAGAAAAATTAATAGCTCGTTTGTACGAGTATTTGCTCAATTGAGGCAGGAAGTTTTTTAATTGAGTACTCGAGTGCCCTATAGCTGGCCGATATGAGAAATGACCTCAAAATTGCTTTTTCTCTGCAAACGGAAACTTTTTTGCCGATGTCTGAAAAGAACGTACCGTATGGTATTTGTAATGAAATTTCCTTTTCGAATTTCATATCATATCAGTTCATCTCATCAACCCTTTACTTTTACCGTTTCATTGTTGGAAACGGGTCTACTCTCAGAATGATGAGGGTTCCGTCTACTCCGTTGGTCAAATGTGGATTAGCAGACTTCACACGCATCAGGAAACATTTCATCTCAACATCAATTTCAATAAAACTACAAAAATAATCCAAAATAAAAAGTATAACAATTCTCACAATCATAACCAGAAGAATGCTACCAGGCATTAAGTCCGCTCATTCTCCTCTAGCTTAAAATCCTACAAAAAAGAATAAATGAATAAAATTGTTGTACATTATTTCTTTGATTGATATAAAGTAATATGAGATTGACTAAAAGTGATCAATGCGTTAGCAACTACTGGTAGTAGCAGGAAAATAGATTAAACGCTAAAGATTGCATAAACAAGATGCTTTCATCTCTTTTGGACTATCATATACAAGGGGATAGATCACGTAGCTGTCCAAATCCACTAGAAATGGAATAGGGCAACGGTAGGTAAAGTCGCGCACAAATTACTTTGACCGTCAAATGAATGACTCGCTGAAGCGATGCCAAGTTTGTTACAGCCAGTTATTTTCTAGAAAACTGGGATAAGTAAAAGGCTATAAAACTGGAGGACATGCGTTATAGCGCTATTGTTCGTTCTAAATTTGTACGACCACAGTTATTTCTTTATACATTTAAAGCGAGACAAATGACGCAAACAGTCACCCTAAAGTTACGTAACAAGTTCGTATGAACCTTAGGAACCAACTAATTGCCTATTTTTAGAGGAAATTTTTTCTTTACAATTTTTTTTTTTTTGTAATATGTTTGTAATTAGTTTAATTTATATTATTATCTGTTATTTAATTATTTAATAAATTAATATATTAGGGTTTTAATAAAAAAAAAAAAAAAAACAAAAAAAAAAAATTGCCTAATTTGGAATTACATTATTTGTGGAACTGTATCAATTATTGTTTGTTATTGCTGGATTCATACATTTCTATGTCCCAGTCTGAAATACACTTCCATATTCCAATGGATAAGTGATTTCAGCTGAAATATCAATCAAATATATTATGTTCAGCGAGTTATCTGTTATCACATAATTTTAAGGGTGATCCAACAAACGAAAATGTTTGCTTGCCAAACTAATAATACCGTACTAATGTGTAATTTTATATTCAATTATATCTACGATATTGGGTAATTAGTAGTAAATTTAGCGTTGGCAATATTCCAAGTAATGTTTGTGGTAACAGATTGGAAGCGATTTGTAAAGTTATGTAGCGTGTGGGAACATTTGGGGTGATTGCAGCTGTATCTTGATAAAGAAACTTTTAAAATTTAAAAAAAATCACCACCATCTGTCAATTTGAACATCATGGTAGGGTTGTCAAAACTTAATTAAAATAAAGGTAAAAAATAAAACGAACTACGAAAATTGTACGTTTCAACTGGTCATTTCACATATCTATATTGATTTCACTCTTTTTGTTGCACAAACGATATTAGGAGATTTAATGTACTGCCTAGTGAAAATAATGATATTGTTATACCATATTTTATCGCTGCATTTTATCGAGTATGTATTCCGCGTTAAAAATATTACTGTCGGAATATTTTTGCGAATCGGAATCGACTTATGCAGTCACATCGTCGAGAACGATGAATGAATTGTTCGGAAGTTTATTGAAAAACAATCGACGTTGGACGAAAAACGCGTCCAGGGCATTCCAGTGCTTTTGTCTATAAAATTAAATGTCATTTTCGCATGTGCCGTGTGTGTTTAGTTTGTAACAATTTGTCATGAACAGATGCGGCGGTAATTTAAAAATGTTTTCCCTTGAAAGGAAAATGCATTTGTGGTTCGTTCATTTATCAATTTGTTCACAAATAAGCTAAATAAAATGTTACACAAGCGTTGAGTGTCTAAGTTGTAAATGGTCACAGAACACTCGTCAATACGAAATTACAAAAAAAACCTTAAGAGTTCCGACAACCAAAAACGTTTTATTTATTTTAGGATAAAAACCGGTGCCCAAATTCTACTGCCATTTTCTTAGCATGGATTTTATACTTATGTATGATACATTAATAGGTTTGAAAACAGAAGAATCACAGCAAAATAATAATTTTTTTTTTATCGTAATTTCGTAATCCGTCTTAATCATGTGACAAACATAAACTGTATGTTATCTGGAAGTAAAATGTCTCAAACTATATCATTGTGGTTTGAAGGATATTAATGTTTCATTAAATTATAATATACTAGTAGACCCGACCACACGTTGCCGTGGTTCAAATAAGTTACAATAACTTTATCTCATATTTGTAAAAGTCCCGTAGCTCGATGTTCGTCCGACTAAGTGTTGTTCTATAAAAAAAGTATTGATCATTAATCTAGATAAAAGCTATCCTATCTTTTAAGTTGGATCAACCTGCACACGGTGTGCAAAATTTGGTTAAAATCAGTTAAGTAGTTTAGGAGTCCAATGCGGACAAACACTGTGACACGTAATTTATATATATTAAGATTTCAAAATACTACAAGTAAGTTTAAAAAATCTAGCTGAATTACATGCAACCTTTCCAATTTGTAAAGTACAGATTTCAGCAAAATCCTTCTTTTTGACAACACACATGTCAATGCTAGGTAGGATAATAATACAAAGTTTAGATAGAGAGGGGTCATTAATACTGGCTTAGAAAACATACAATGGCAAAATGGATGCAATTGCTTTTGAATTTCAGTACATATGTGACTTTGTTGGGTTGTTGTGAATAATTTTTTTGGGTTGCAGCCATACTTTGTAACTTAGGGCTAATTTACTGTTATTATATAGCACAGTTCCAATTCATTTGAATGTTTGAATCCAATTGCGAAACCGAAAGAGCAGATTTTAACTTTGAAATCGAAACTCACATGTTGAGGAACACCCTCAGTGATGCACACAATTAGCGGAACTTCTGCTTCAATGGCTTCTAGTATAGCAGCAGCTGCTCCAGGTGGAGGAACATAGATAACAGAAGCTTCAGCTCCGGTCTTCTCTTTTGCTTCCCTCACTGTGCCAAACACAGGCTTTCCAAGATGTTCTGTACCAGCCTTCTTCGGTGACACACCACCAACAACTTTAGTTCCATAATCGAGAGCTTGCTGGCTGTGGAAGGTGCCCTGTTTGCCAGTGAAGCCTTGTACAATAAGCTTGGTTTCACTAGTCAGAACTAAGTTTTTTCTAGTTTCGGCATAAGGGGTGCTGGATGAAAATCTGATATTTCCCAAATTCAGCCCTGGAACAATAATCTTCTTAAAATAATAGACAAATATCAATGAATATACCCTAATAATAATCAAACATCTTTGTCTGTGAAGATACTCACATTTAAAAATGGAAGAATGGGTAGTATTTTTTTATAAAACTAACCTAGCAAACTGCCAGACGGGTCACCTGATGATTATTATCATCAAACTGGCTTCAACAATTACCTACTATGATAAACTCTCTCTTGCTTATGATTTACACTTTTTTAAGTAATTTTGTACAATATATAATGTACATTGACTATACAATTTGAATATATTTCTGTTAATTTTACAATTCAGTTTGAAGTATTTTAAATGATAAGGTGTTGGTATGTTATTATGATAAAATGTACAGCTATGACTATTGATTTTGGTGTACGAGTGGTGTCTTATGAAATAAGATAAAAATGAAGTAATACAAACAAGTAATCGCCTAATGCTATCGCCAAATACCAAAACACAAGATGATAGATAATGAAGTGTACAAAGTTCATATTATTGATCAATCAATAAAGAGATCAGAATCGAAGGTAATTAATATTATGTATCATTTCTAAATTTATATAAGGTACATTGTAATGTTCAAAAAGTTATTCAATCTTGTTACATCCACATACAATATATTTTTAGTTGAAGGTCTCGGCTATACAGGGTTAATGAAAACGACATTGGTGTATGCATTCGCAAAATATTCATTGAATATTACCTAGCAACTAGCTAACTCGTGATTATGTCTCAAGCTTACTATATTTACTTAACAAATCTGTCTAACAATGACCGATCCGAAGGTTATCATCATAGATATATAAAAAATTACTGACCGTAAGGATCACAAGATTCATGTTTTAATGCTTTTAATCGATTTTGTCTAATAAATCAATTTATGGTAAGTGGAGTTTTTTTTAATATATATTTACCTTTACATCTAGCGAGAATTCTTACTGGGACAGCCATTGTATAACTAGAAGGGAAATTTATAAAGAATTTTGTGACACTGACAAACCACCAGCCATTACGTAATGAAAGCTCAAATCCAAAACTCAAAAGACAGATATAAAAGTGACATTTTCGGGCAGCTGTTGTAGAATTTAAAAATCTGTATTAGGCCATGGCAAATAATAAAAATGATGCCCATAATACTTTAATTACTGCAGATAGTGAAAAAATATTACTTTTGAATGATTTTAAAAGTAATTTCATGATTTAGAAGTAGTATTATTTCATTATAATTACGTATTTATTTTAAACTTTGTGCTTGATTTACTGTAATTAATATAAAAATATTAATTTTCATATCATAATGTTTCAAGATCATACGTATTTCATTTATATTATTATTTTGATTTTTGCTTCTAGATTTAATCTTAACGCAAACACTTTTAGCAGATTTTCGAACGACCTGCGTACGTGTCCGGGTTAACACAATTTGTCATTGGAATTTGTTGAATTGTCAATTTTTCATATTGACTGTCAGCTTGATGTTTCACTTTGTTTGTAATAATTTGAATTATAATAATAAAGTAAAATAGCGCCACGTAGTAGATAAAGTAAAACACTAATGCATTGTTTGTTGTTGAGAAACAAGTTGAAAAGTGTTAAACATTTTTTTTCCAAGTAGTTTAATTTGTAAATGATGTGTGGTTCTGATAAGAAATTGGGCGAAATTCGAGCTCTTATACTCGTTGGTGGGTATGGGACACGGCTTAGACCTTTGACATTGAGTAGACCTAAGCCGCTAGTGGAGTTTGCGAATAAGCCAATTCTGCTACATCAGATAGAGGCTTTAGTGGAGGCTGGTGTGAAGCAAGTAAGTGAATTAATACATCCATGTGTTTTCTTATCGTTAGCCGGCATTTCTTAGCACTTGTTTGTATGTTATTTATATGTATTGTTTAGTTTATCCTCTTTTAAATTTAACTACTATTTTTGTCATCAAATGGTTTTGTTAAATATTTGTACTATTCACACTATGTTATGATTATATAAATTAGTTATGATTTATTGAAATTAAAAGTTAGGAAAACATAATAAATATCATTACCATCTTGAATCAGCTGACACAAAAACATTCAGATCACAAAATTGGCAAAGTCTTTGCTATAGTAATTGGAGAGCTGATAATGTAAATAATTGAAATATTTTTCAATATTACACAATTAATCTTTCTAATAAAATTGTAGTTTATAAAACTAAAAAAACCGCTATTGTTGCAATTCAAACTGAAAAGCAGAAAACAATTTTAGAAATAATAAGAATGTAAAAAGCATGCTGTGCTTCACATTAAATATTCCAGGTAGGTCTTAAGTAGCGTTTTTCGAAACCAAATTGTTTCCAAGAAGGGCACAAGGTGTATAAGGGCACCCCACATTTGTATAACATAAATTTCTCATTCCAGGTAATACTTGCAGTGTCATATAGGGCAGATGATATGGAGAAGGAGTTAACAGAGAAGGTTTCGAAGTTAGGCGTATCTCTTACCTTCTCTCACGAGACTGAGCCATTGGGTACGGCTGGACCATTAGCGCTGGCGCGAGATATACTGAGTGCAAGTCCCGAACCATTCTTCGTTCTGAACTCTGATGTTATTTGCGATTTCCCTTTCAAAGAACTGGCCAAATTTCACAGAAGTCATGGAAAGGTTGGTTCTGTACATTATAGTGTTAATTATAGAGGTTATGCTTTTTTTTTTGATTGCCCAATAGGCTTGTGTTATGTTTCAATTTAATATGTACCTAAGTTTTAAAAATGTGCATAAAATTGCTTATTGGCAGTGGAAGTGGCATCGAAAAACAAGGTGATTTCAAGTGTGTGGTTGTCTCAATAAATATTCTTATCATTGCAATATAACTTTTTACATACATGTACTTTTTGGATACATTTCTAATCTTGAGAAATGTAGTTGTTTAACCACACTGTTTAAATATTCTTTTATGTCTCTGAAGATATTGAAGATATTTTTTCTTTTTTGAACCCTTTTTGTTGGTCCTCTGCTAGACCGGGTCTCCTCTCAAAGTGAGAGAGTTTTAGGCCATGGTCTAAGATTACCAAATATCTAATTGAAAATATAGTGAATTTATTTCTATTCACAGGAAGGAACCATAGTTGTGACGAAGGTAGAAGAGCCATCGAAGTACGGTGTAGTTGTATACAAAGATGACGGACAAATTGAAAGCTTTGTAGAAAAACCACAGGAGTTCATATCAAACAAAATTAATGCCGGTATGTATGAAGAAATAAAGCCTTTGCATTATAATTTTTCACTATCTATCAATCTATTACTACTATCTTGTTAACATAATAATACTTTGATGGCATAGTTTAACGCTGTCTAATACATATAGATTGTAAAGTTTTGTAAGCAGTAACATAATATAATTTTTTTATTCATTTTGTAATAGTAAAGAGTGGCTAAGATTTATCTGTCTGTATGATTTTAGCAGATAAATTGATTTAATAATTAGTTCCTGTTTGATGAACAGCCTATGATGATACCATCTTAGACAGTTAGTCGTACAATGGACATATTTAGGTTTTGAACCTGATTCTTCATAAATAAGTTGTAACTAGATATAAAATATTTATTCTTAGTCACTAAGAAATGTGCCAAATTTGCTTTGGGCTTCCAATAATTGTAGAAATTTATGCACAGTAGTATGAAGTTAAATGGTCATATTAAAATCTTTTTGTGGTAGATTTCACACATCTTAGACATTTCCCTCGCGATCTTTTCCTTCATTTTTATAAGAAATGGTGTTTAACGCAATAATGCAGATAATTTCAAGATGGAATCCAAGAAGTCCAGAATAGGAGCTAAAAATCTAAATGGCTAAGCTATCTACAATCAATGCTATTTAGGATTACATCGTCAATTAGGTTAAATGGATGTTAAATGTAGTTTCTGTAACTTATCTAAATATAATCTAGATAACTATCTTTGTA
>DWEM01002562.1:0-11871 GCA_018245935.1 Agara belti belti | reverse complement strand
AAAATATTTGCCAAAATCTAATTTTAAGGTCAAAAAATTGCTTGCCCTGAATTTTCAGTGTTTGATCTATTTGATAAATGAATTGAAACAGATAATTATGCTAAGATAAGCTAAATAAAGGCAGTTTCACTAAAAGACAGCGGAGAATAAAGTTATCCTTGCTACGCTTTTTCAGTGCTTGACAACTTTGCTTAAGAATTAATACATATTAATGCTAATTGGTAATTAATGCTAAAGTAATATATTTAAAATAAGTCATTCAGTGATAGACTATGGCAAAAATCTTCTCACTGTGAGAGAGGTCTCGTATTCAGCAATAAACAGCAATATAGATTTTTCTACTTTCTACTCTATACAAAATGCACAGTTCATGAATATTCAGCGTATTTATATCTGAACGAGCTTTTGCCCTCGGCTTTGCTCGCGTTAAGAAGTATTTTATCCCCTTGGGGGTAGAATTGATCAAAATCCTTTCTTAGCTGATGCCTACGTCATAACATCTACCTGCATGCCAATTTCAGCCCGATCCGTCCAGTGGTTTGGGCTGTGCGTTGATAGATCACTATGTCAGTCAGTCACCTTTGAATTATATATATTTAGATCAATATAAAATAAAACCTTTTTTTGTTAGCGACTATACAAAAAACTAAATAATAGTTATCTGACATAGCTCCGCTCAAGTCACTATGAACTTTGTCGATATTCTTAAAACCTACGATACTATTATAGTTATTCTGATATTCATTACACGAATTAGAATAAAATAGCTACATAATATCTATATCAATATAAAAACAATATGAGAGTTTTGCTTTATCATGAAGCGATTCCTCTATATTATATAGGCATATTGAGACAAACTTAATTGTTTATAGAATTTATCACGGAAAAAAGTAAGTACTTAAAATTTACCTCCTCGCACTAAGCTTATCAATACACTTGCGACTGCTAGACACACTTTAACACTCATGTTAGCAGATCGTGAACCAGTGACGCACTGACGGCGATTCTCCAGCCCCGAATACACTTGTTACTTTATATTTATAGCGCATAAAAAGGTTAGGTCTCTTTCATATCAGCTCTATACCTAATTATTTCTCTTTTTTAATATGAATTAAAACGTATAAATTTGTAAAATATATATTATGACCACACTTTGATAAACTAACATTCCTTTTTTCCAGGTTTGTCATTTTTGCATCCGAGTTTTTGACTCGAAATATTTTAATGAATTAATGATATAAAATGACCAGTACTCATAATTCCTTATACATTAAAATTGGACCAAAACGAGGAGAAAAGTAGCAATAGGAATGTAAATAATAATACATTTTATCTATATGTTACAATGTCAATGTGACAGGAGCATTAGACCATATAAATAAAGGAAATTATTAAGATACACAGGTCAGAAATTATCATTCCATTCTACATATATGAGAGGCTCATCGTAATGATTGTAGGTAGGTACAAACGTTCGTCGATATAATTAAATACCTTATCTGTCATTCTGTTTTAAATCTCTTGTTGTTACCTACATATAGAAATGTTTGTGTTAAATTAGTTCAACGAGTTGTTATCAGAAATAATATATATATTTTTTAAATTACCAATAAAATGATTATAATTTATGGAAATAAAACTTAGGTACTGTGTTTGTTACGAGTAACGTGCGTTTAGCCCATTATTAAGTGCGCATTATATACTTATATTATATACTTATAGGTTATAATAATCATTTCTATAAATAGTCTTTTAAAATATCAAGCTTTTAATTGTACATTTATTTTAGGCTTTTAACACATGTCTATATGCCAAAACACGAGGAATACCTTAATCTATAAATTCACAGCATCTTAATAATATACTTAATACTATATACATATACACAAATTATTACATACATACATACCGTCACGCCAGGTCTCTAACGGGTTAGGCAGAAAGCATAAATTATTACATCTATATATATTTCATATATTCCAATTAGTTACTAACACCAATGTTTAATTAGATTCAAGCCAAGAGTATTTAATATACGTAGTAAAAAACCTCACCTTACACCTCTAAACTTTTTTAGTATGTTTAAAAGAGGTTATAAATTCATAATCTTCCATCGCAATCGGATGTGGTTAAATCGTATTGAAGTTTAATGGGTAAAATAAAACTTCGAAACGTGTTTGCTTCCTGAATTTATATTTTACCGTAAATAAGCTATAAAGTGGAAATTATGAAAATGGTATCGTAAAATATGGTATCGTATGAAAGACGATATTCGATAGCGAAAATTGTAAACTGAAAATGTGTAAAAAAGAATTCCAAATGTGTAGATTCCGTAATGCGTTTTAAATGTTAAACGACAATTCAATTTTTCATACGGCGCGCGCCCGCCGTTAAACACTTCCGACATACGTAGATACGTAATAGAACGTAACAGTAAAACGTTAAAACTTCCTGTTTAGTATTCCGCAATTCCACTTGTCGAAAACACCTTGTTACTAATTTTATGTAACAGCTAAAGCTCTACGCCAGGCTTTTTCTTTATTAGAAAATTCGAAATATCCATACTACTATGTATTATAAATAGGAAAGTGTGTTTGTATGTCCTTCTTTTATGTCAAAACGGAGCAACGGATTCATGTGATTTTTGCTATGGAGATAGCTGAAGGGCTGTAAAGTAACATAGGCTACTCTTTTTTGCGGGAAGATATTAAATTTTAACAAGAAAACCCGTTTTAATAAAAAATGCAGTACAGATGGCGTTACGGGTGCAATAATGGCATGTATGTACCTACTTGTGTGTAATAACTTATTGCATCATCTAAGATATGACTATCTAGTTCATCTATTCGTACGTACATTATTCATGGTAAAAGTAAAGTAAAGTCATACGTGAGATGGGCTCAGAATAATAATACTAATAATAACGAAACATGTCTACACACGGCTATCTGATTGCAAATTAGGCAGATATAAAATAAAACTTTATTTTAATTAGCAACACTTAAAATAATAACAATTAAAATATAAGCGTGTTGACTACAACTATTTTAGAGGTCTTGGAATGTTAC
The DNA here is from genome assembly GCA_018245935.1 of Agara belti belti. NCBI lineage: Eukaryota > Metazoa > Arthropoda > Insecta > Lepidoptera > Hesperiidae > Agara > Agara belti. The sequence goes on along the minus strand of DWEM01002562.1, from coordinate 8,800 downwards.
TACACTCGTGTAATTTACGTGTGAAACTCGCTAGCTACTAACAAAACTTGATAGAAAAAAATATCTACAGTACCAAAGAATATTATTTACTACTCTCACTACATTGCTACGAGCGTTTACATGGGGCTCATTATAACGTCACTGTATCCCTAACCGTAACTAAAGTGTTATTCTGTTACAGCGTCCCTCGGGTACAATGCTTGATATAAAATATCTGTTGTTCTAGTGGTTACGTGTACCTGACTACTGAGTCGTGAATTGTGGGTTCGGCCTCCACTGGGGACAAATGTTTGTGTAATGAGCATGAACATTTGTTCTGTATCTATATGTACAATATATTACTATATATATGTAGCTTTTGCCCGCGACATTGATCGCGTAGGAGTCGAATTTCTAAAAATCAATTAATGCGTTAACTTTTTTCATTAGCTTTCTACACCTATTACACTTACGGTTGCAATTTGCCAATTTCCGTTCTCATTAATCACTTACGCTATAAAAGAACCTATCTGAAAATTTCAGGATTCTTGTTTCAGCAGTATCGTCTATGCGATGATGTCTGGTTCCGTCAGTCAGTCAATCACCTTCCTCTTTTATGTGTAGATGTAGTTCGTCAGCTGTGTGGTTAACATAGTACAGGCTCTGTTTAATTTGCGATTATATGGACGTCTCCAAACATGTCTCAACATACTGTTATTGTTGATAAAAAGTTAACCGTTTTAGGCACAATTTGTTACAACAATGTCCATATAATATTAAATCAAGTTGCCACTTTGACTAAATTAATTTTATTTGCGGTCGCAAGACATTATTTACACCAATATTTTCAAACACATCGATTACGTGTGTGACAGTTGAAATTATTGACCGAAGCAGGGTTTTACGATAAAAATTACTTATGCACAGTCTTTTCTTTCATATCTTGTAAAATTGACGGTAAAATTATTGTAAACACACAATATTAAATGTGTACATGTAAGTACTCGTATATCATGTTCTCGTTTAATCTTATGTGTACCTTGTAATAGATTGCGTGCAACCTCTTGATAGGGGTTTTGTGGTGTCAGTTCCACAATCAGACACAGAATTTGTGGTTTATTATCATAAAGTTTGCCTTGAGTAATTGGAATTAATTGGTTTCAGTAGTAGTTTACCCATATATAGTTGTATAATATTCGCAACTGGATTATCATAAAAATCTTAACATTATTGAAAACTTTAAGGTAGAGTGAATTATGTTATTCGTGGCCAAGATAATTTTCTTTTTCTTTCATTATCGTTTACATTATCGTTATACATATGGTTTTTTGATATTATAATAAAGTATTATGTCAATTTATTACTATTAATGGTTAATTAGGCGTCTGTGGGCTTCCTGTTCATTTTCGTTCATGCTATTTTCTGTAGTTAATTTGTACCTTTCGTGTCATTTCCTTTTAGAAATATCAATTAATTCGACAAATTTAATTGTTAATGAAACTTTTTGAATACAATGTTATTTCTGCGTTTTGTCTAAAAATATAGACAAGTAAATTACAATGATGCAATTATAAATGGAATATGATAATTTTATATTTTCAAGCATTTCGTCGTCTTGTTATGTTTGTTCGCAAATTGAGTTTGAGACTGAGACGGGTACCTACTATAAAGTAAGCTCACAAAAGCTCCAGAAACATCCATTGTTTGGTCCAGAAAATTTCACGGAAACGAATTTCCTCGGTGTTATTAATTTTGATTATATACGTCTGTATTGTTAGGAAATCCATTTAAACATAAGGAAAAGTAGGGAGGGAGTGTTTTTGTAAATGATATTTTTTAACATTTTTGTTTTGCATGGTATATATATACCTACTCTTATATTAATTTATACGTCTAAAAGATAAAATTTGAAAGGTTTTATCACAGAAGTGCAGGTATTTAACTCCCGTTCAACATTAATAACAAATACTACTTTTCAAGTAGTGACCGAGAAAGGATTTAACGAGCGTACCGTTAAAATTTATGGACCATAAACGTTTCAACAAGCTGTGAGGGTTCCGTTGCGCGACATTTATAGTCACCCCTCTTCCACGGCAATTGTTGCCAATATATTGCAAAATCTCGATGCAAAGCTCAACAGTTATGACTTCGATTCGCGTAGCCTTGATCCGTGCTCAAAATTATGAAACACAAAACACCAAATAAGATTTCGTTTACTGCATGAACTTGTGACATGAGATCTTACCACGGGGATAACTTTAGTTTTCAAACGTACTGGCAACGAAAGTAGGGAATCGTTTATAAAAAAAAATGTTGCCCAATATTTTGCATCTTCCTATTTGTACTTTTTGATACAGCCACTATATTGTGCTCCACGGCTGGGCAAGGGCCTGCCCTCCGCCATGGGTCTCGACAGATGTTTCGATTTCGACCTATCGGTACTAAAGGTCAGCCTTACATTTATATTTACCGCCAGCTTTAACATTAACAATTGAGTTATAATGATCTATACTGAGATTATTTTTAAGAGAGGAGTATTAATACAGCAAGAATAAGTACATAAATGTAATTTATTTCAGCGAATCCATTAATTTCAATGTTTCACATTTGCCGGGCGCTCCGAGACAGCCACATTTTCTATCTAACAGATTAATAGGTAGATATGTAGCGTACAATATTTTTCATATATTTAGTGTAGCTATCAGACATACGGGTTGCTTAATAGTAATCGTAAGTGGTCTAGTTATACTAAGTAATATAACGTTAACGTAATATAATAACTGAACTATTATTACTACTAACAATCCTGTTTTCCAACTCCTGTTACCAACGTATACTAACCAACGAATAGTATCATTAACACCAATATGAAGTAAATAATTAAACTAACTAACACTAACAGACCCCTTCCTAGGGTCCTATTATAGCTTGACTGCAGATGTCCATGAGCGGAACTCTTTACTCGTCACTACTGCCTGTTGTTCGTTTACCGTTATTTTTCACATAAAAATAATAATTTTCTATAAGAATAATTTGTATAAAATGTATAAAAGTTTATGCCACTTATAGTACAACGAGTTAAACTTAGTTCTACGGTAAACTGATATTGAATACCTTCTCATGTAAATTTTCCTTGATATGATGAATGGGTCTTTTCAAGTTTGGAAAACGCCGTAGTGAAGTTCTAGTTACGAGTAAAACTTAAGTTTTGAAGCAATGGTTCGGAGTTTGTACTCTATGTGTGACGACAAATTTAGTGACAAACTTATATGGAGTACCACAATATGTATTAATGTGTTAAAAGGAATATAACGTTCTATACTTTACTAGTATTAATAGAGATCTAAATTATCATCGGCGATAAAAATAAAAAATCGTAAACATAATAAGTCTTCTTTTTGAATTGTGTTATCAGGCTAACTGCAACCCTGGTCCACTGCAGTGCTGTTCACCACGCTGCTCCACTGCTGAAATGTGGAAACCAAGTAGCTTTATTACTGGTAACGGGAAATTCGTAAAAATGTTATTTCTACCAATTCTTTAAAGATTGTTCGTACAATATTTTCTAGAAATCGTCTTCTTTTTGTAAGTATTTGCTATCGCTTGTTTTTTTATTTCTTTTAATTAAATTGGTTAAAGTAACTTTCTGGCAAACGAATGTTCTTGTACTATTGTAACTGTGGATCTCGCAAAAACGTTCTGATAAAGTTATAACAGTTTTCCATGTACACCTTTTTAATGTTACGTTTTTTACTTTTTTCTTCAGTATTGATAAAATAATGATTATTTGATACCTACAAATTTTCCTTCGCTGATATAATATGTACATGCCTTTACAAAATACTTAACATAATAAATTTTCAACACTCCAATAGGCATAAAGTCCTCTATCTGATTTATTGTAAAATTAAACATGGAGTTTAATTTTCAATTATTAGACAATTATGGATTTTATAAAACGCTAGAATATCAATACTAGTTTTATTTTTTAAATTACTAATAAACGGTGTTTTTGGCGTAATAATATGTTGTCTATTTTACTTATATGTGTAGGTATTTAAATGGAACACAAAATACAAAATACAATTGTTTAAAACTAAATATCCCGACACAAAACCATAGGCATAAGCCTCCTTTTGTAATAGATTTGTTATTATTTAAAAAATGAATCAACAAATTACAACAAAATTATTCTTTGATATGATTATACAAGATAGAGATTATAATCTTGAGATGGTCGCTAATTTTAACGCCAACATAGCTGAAAGTGACTTCGGAATATTGGTGAAACCATTTCAATTTCATCCTTGACGATATCCATTCCAAGTAATTACCGATCGTTAGAATTTAACGCAGTGTTTGATGTCTTCTAAACAAGTTCTTCTTAATTGCCAATTTCAATTTGGGTCATATTAATTATAACAACGACATATTTTGTTTTCTGATGTCATGTCGAAAAAAATAGGAGCACGATATAAAAGTGTGTTTATGTAATAGATATATACTATTTATTATTATAAAGCTTATTTTATATGTTAAAAGTTGGAAAAAAAACCACGGCGGCTATTTAAATGGGTAGGCCAATTGCGTATGAAATATTGTAACTGTCTATTATACTATACACTTAAAAATCGTTTATTACGTAGAAAGTATAAAGAACGTAAAATGTTTATTATGTAATTGAAGAACACTGCATTTTTCAGGCTGCGGTTTAAATAACTGCTATAGAATTTGTCAATCGTTTATATTTCCGCTTTTTTTAAATGGCGACAACGACAATTGCCATTGTCGTTTGTTCCCAACTTGGTTTCCTTTATCACATTTATATCTTTGGTAGGATGGTAGTACTTGCTATTGCCATCGCACATTTTTTAAGGTGGCGAAATGCTGCACCCACTAAAATAAATATATTAAGGAAGTTCAATTTCCTTTTGCTATTTGGTTTTAAATTAATAAATAATTAAGGATCTCAGTAAAGTATTCCACATGTTGGAAAAATTAATAGATGTCACATGATTTCCTAAATGTTACATATATTTAATGAGGTTACTTCTAAAAGCGATTGAATCTATGAGCCTGGGATATTTGGAATGCAACACTTGCATTGCTGTAACGGTTTGAAGATTTGAGATTGTTTGATTGAAAGTGAGGAAATTGAAGAAGATCTATTGTTGAAATTACTATTAGAGACATTAAAAGGTAACACATTAAAGTGTAAGGCCATTTACTATGTGTTTAACGTAAAAGAACCGCCACAAAAAAAATCTCATATATGTTTTACGAATTCTCGTATTCGTCTAAAGTTTGGTAAACCTATATTATATACTATAAATAAATACTATCTATAGAATTTTCTGCAAACAGCTCTCTGGGGACAAAACACGGTAACCAAATGCCAGACATTAACGCCTCGGTGTTAAGTACGGTTTTAATGAACTTAAAATATACAGTGTATTATTTATAACAAAAGCTTTCTTCGTAAAACTTGAAGTTCCCTAATGGGTAATTTTTTGTTCGTAAAATGGATAAGTCGGGTAGTGGGTATTGGCGTACAAAAATTTTATATTCAATAAAAAGTAAATAGGGTGTGACGTATTTTCGACGAAGTTCGATTAACTTGAATACACAAGAGTTTTAAAAACCTGTTGTTTTAGGGATCTTGGAGTGGAATATTCGTATGACTATTTCAAATAATAATATTTAGTCATTTAGTGATATAGTAAACGCAAATATTATATTTATGTTTATTTATTTATAAAAACTGAACCTAATCTTACAGGGTGAATAAAAAAAAATAGAATTTGTATATAATGGACAATATAAATACAGATCCTGATAAGGAACAGAATATGATTTAATGAACTAGAATGGAGTTAGAAACTCTGTAATCATTAAAAACTTTATACAATGTCGAAGGAATTTAAAATAGACGTCTGAACGTTGCGTGAATTTAAATTATCTACCCATAAGTAACGAATGAGCTATTTGAATGTTATTTTCTCGCAGAAAATAAATATACATATAGGTATACGGTGAGTATAACACTTTTTACTTAGAATTTTTCAAAGTACATTTAGTATTAATATCTTTATTTACTAGAATAAGGTTGCGTAAAATGCTTCCCCTATATTCATTGTATCTTACTTGTTCTTCTACTGTGGCATGCAATTTTTTGTAATTTATAATTTCAATATATTTATAACAATCGTAGCAAAACAGAAGTAATATAATTATACTATAAAACTGACAATCTCATTAGATACAATGGAATGTCAAAATTATCCTAGTCACCCTATAGCGCAATTAACAAATCTATGTACATATGTAGGCAGGTAATAATGAATAATGTAGCATATAACAAATTATATGTAGAAGTAGCATTAAAATACTTTCAAGGAAATATTTGTAATTCAAATAATCATTTGTGTCATAAAAAATATATTGGTTTTATGTGTGTTTGGGCTGCTAGGAACATTTGTAATCGATAGCTTGCCTTCCCGCTCGCTATTTGTACGTCATAAAACGACTCAATACAATGTCATTTTTTATTCAGCTTATCTTTTACAATTTTTGTCAATCCAATTTATCTCTCGTAGAGCGTAAAAAGTTTACGATCGACGAACAAGTCTGAGCGGAATGTTTATGAAGTCATTCGAGCAAGAAGTCATTCATTATTCCTTATGGGATTTTTCGTCAAGTGAAAATCTCGCCAACAATTTAGACGGAAAACGTCCACTTTGTAAGGAGCCGTGAAAATTTACTTTCCAACTGAAATTCGACGAGCGCAAAAATTTATTTGAATTTCACGGTATAATATTTATTTTTGCTTCATTGAAAATAATTTTGAACAGGTCTAATACAGAATATGGTAAATTTACAAGAAAAAAGGAACATTATTGTTTTTTAAAGGCTTTGTGAATTAGAGCTAATGACGTTGTGTTATACATATGTATATTATGTCAGCAGTTCAATTCTAAATTTATTAGTCGAAACTTTTGTAATAAATAAATAATTTACCCTAGCCTAATTTATTTTACCATTAATTTGTCTGTCTAGCTGTCTAATATTTACGGTTATTAAAATGATATTCTCGATCAATGTATGTTCGTTTACTATGTACATAAATATTCCTTGATTTGTCTAAAGATAAATTGAACAACCGCACATATATCGTAAAATTATAACAATGATTCAAACGACAGTATACATAAATATTTTTAAAGTTATTTTGTAAAAATTCTAGAAGTTTGAAAACCACAGATACCCGTATATGCCAGAAAATGCACTCGGTTTCGGTGGTTTGCAAAAAAATCTAAAAACGAGTCCAATAAACTAATGGTCCACAACTGAATAATAGAACATATCGTGTTCTAGTTGCAGTGATTTCAATGCGACAGTGGACAAAAAATAACAGATTTTGAACACAATAGATATCTATAGCTTCAAGAAGAACCAAAGTTCTAACTGAGATCAATCATGGATGTTCTGGAGGTGTAAGTTGGAGATGTTCTCGCTCCTTTAAACTTCCACGCACTCTAACATCTTAAGCTTAAAGAAAATAGTCGAAAGATGGAACTACTAAAACTAAAAAAACTTGATAACCTTACCTTACCTTATTTTATTGGGATATTTTCAAAATTATAAATATTCAATCAATATAAGTATTAAGTATAGGTTAATCGTATTATTAAGAGTATATCAGGTTTTCAATAAATGTAATATGGAAAAGGCCATTCGAAAACGATAAATTGATATTGATATGTAGGTATTACTATAATACAAATATTATGAATAATAGCTATATCTTAGAAAAATTATGAACTCACATCTATCGAGGCTAAGCTAGGTTCGGAACACTAGAATTAAAGCTTCCTATACAATGACCACGATTTACGCCAATGTCGAAGCGTCGTGCACAATTGGGTTATTCGTACTTACAATTTCCCGGTTGTTGTCGTTAATTGAACGGATCCGCACCGGGGCTGTTCGTAAAAGCCTCGCGGGCGCCTTTTTTGTAATTCCATTTGTACGCCCTGACGAGGTGACAACACGTATTTATGTGCGCTACGCAAGTAGCGTTCTGCTGAATCCTTCCAACCTTCGTTCTGTAATAAAGAAGTATCCTATTGTACTTTACTCTTTGTCCTCTTGCATTGTTCACCAGATTAGTTTAAATGAAAATCGAAATTTTATATACACTTATACAAACAAATTACTGTCCCGGGCCAACGTTATACATGTTCCACCCACCATATATATTTACATTGATATTTATAGTTCAGTTCTATTTTGTATTCCTGTTTTACTTGATCTTGCCGGTTTCTATATAAAGCTTTGAACTGTTGTAAGTAATTTGTGAGCAGTCACTACAAGAGGGCAGGAAATTAACTTCCGAATTCGGGAAGTTTCATACGTTCACGTCATGTTACGTTGCTGTGCCGATTAATTACCCAAATTAACGTTGTACGTGTTACCGCGTCGAGTATTGAAATTTGCGCTTCGATAAATTTCATTTATTACCTTGTAACTCTGCACAAAAAGCAAAAAGTATTTAATTCTTTTTCACTGATATCGTAAGAGGTTAAGATTAAAAATTTGAAATGCATTATATAATATACATAATGTTCCATATTCAGTGTTAATGTAAGTAGGTGCATGTAATTTTAAATATTATAATCTTGTATGTAATTTAAAAAAAAAACGTAAAAAACGTAACATCATGCCTGTATTCCCCGAAGGGGTATGCAGAGGAGTGTAGAACACCCCCCCATTTCACCAGTTACGTTTTAAGTCCCATAATGGAATAGGTGGTGAGCCTATT
>DWEM01002561.1:0-11873 GCA_018245935.1 Agara belti belti | reverse complement strand
CATTGAAAAAAATGTTGACAATAATAGAAAAGTAAGTTGAGTTGGTAATACAGGATAGAGATATTGGGCAGTCGGTACTCGCTGCGTACCCCGTTAGGGCCTTGGCGTGACGGTATGACGATAATGATACTCGCAGGTAGCGGCTATCCCGTTCCCCGGCCGCGCGCTGTGGTCCTCGGAAGCGCTGGCGCGCTCCCGCCGGCCGCAGCTGGAGACCTTCCTGCGCCGGCTGCTGACCGTGTGCTCGGCCGACCAGCGCTGCCCGCTGTACGCGTCGCCGCTCACCAAGGACAGCCTCATCGCCTTCTCGCCCTTCTTCAGAAAGGTAAAAGAGCGCACAACGAGTGATTATAAATTTTTGCGTAAAAAATTGGAAGCGGAACTCTCCGAGGGCGACGCCGTTGTCACCGGACGACCGTTCCGTCACTCGGTCGACAGACAAATCGTCTTCGAAATCCGTTTCGGAACGGAACGAGCGCCGTCACCGTCACGCGGCCTAACGTAAAGGTATGTGCTCAGGGCGTGTTCGAGAGCGGCAAGTGCGGCACGGGATGATGTCGGGCGGAGGTCGTCACGGCGCTACGGCGGGCCGCGCGCCACGCGGCCGCCGCGCTGGCGCTGCTGCTGCGCGCGCTGGCGCTGGCCGCGCTGCTGCTCTACCTCACGGCCGCGCGCCGCCGGTGACCGCCCCGCGCCCCGCCGCCCCGCCCTCGCCGCCCGCAAGTGATTAACGGCGTTCGTATTGAGCGCCACGACGTTGCAACGATGAACTGGTAATGTTATAGTAACAAGGGTATCGAGGAACTGTGTGTGACGGTATGTTCGGTTTGTTATTGTACTCTTCATTAATCAAAAGTGAATTTGATTCGAGAGAAATATCGAGACCCGTATGGAAAGAGTTGTTATTTTAAATGCCGTGAACGTTAAACAGCGTGACGTTATCATGTGGTCGGCTACGAGTCGGTACCGAGGGGAGCGTCGACTGTCGCGAGGGCCCAAAGGTAGAGGAACCTTAAATACCTACTACCTTCTGTATAGAATTAAATGGGTAGTATGATGCAAAATTATTATAAAGAAATGTCCACAAATTAGGGTAATGTGTGTTACCTACAATTATTGTAAACGATTATACACACAATAATTTATCTTAGAATAATTGTACATGCTAGGTAATTTTAGTATTAGCAAATTATTAGACCTATGTGCAAGAAATATTGCATAATTTGTACCGAGTTCACAAATTGCATGTTATGAGTTACTATGATATTAGTGGATCCGAAAACATACTGCGATATAAATGACCCATGTCACTGTGGGATGTTTGTACTTCTTGACGTATTGCAAAAGAGAATACTTTTTTACCACTGTAATCAGCATTGAATCTCTTTAAAATACCTGTTACATGAAGCTTTGGAGAGATGGATAAGTTGGTAAAAAAAAAAAAAATTGTCTATGGTTATTGACTGTAATCCTTGTTGTGTAGTTCACACTCTATCTTTGCTGCCCTCTACCGTCTGCCTTCAAGGAAACTTTGAATATCATTAATAAACTTGGAATATATTCCTGTACAGTTTCGGATCAACAGTACATATCTTCCGCTCCCCCGGCGCCCTCTGTGGTCAACCCGTGGTAAACTACCCTACATGTACGTAACGTTGGCCGGTCTACGCGGTGGCGTACGGCGGACCGCCCTTCCCCGGGGGCAGATGGGGGGGGCGGTGGCGGCAGCGGATTTAGGGTGCCTTTAAACGTTGATATCATAGTGTTTGTGTTGCGGGAACAATCTTATTAACTGACCGCCAACGTGAAGAAAGTTATGCGCTTTAGGAGAACACACCGTACTTGGGAGTACATAATTCTTCTGCTTATTCTGCTTCTGCATAATATATTTGGTTTCTATCAGGCGATGTAATTTAAAGTCGCGATGAAATTTGGCCTAAAATTTATTATAAAATCTGATGTATTACAATTAGTACTTATTATTGATTGAGGAGGTCAGTTAATAATATTAGTAACCATTATTTTCTTGATAAGAGAATGTCCTTACCTCGTTTGTGTAGCTACATTGCAACGAACATTTCAGCAAGTAAATGATATTATCTTTTGTTTTAATTTTGTTGTTGTTCTAAAATTTATCTACAAAATCGATTTGAAATGATTATTTTTTATCAGCCTATGATTTAAAGGAGATTAATTAAAAAATGTTAATTAAAAATTACATTTGAAACAATAGGAACACCAAAGCATCGGACGGGATTAAACGTTAGTTTTTGTTATATTTACAATATCCCTTTAAGTAACCGAATGCTTAGTTTTTGTTATCGTAGACATTATTTAGTTCAGTGGTTGTCCAGTTCGTAATAATTTCGTAAGTCTAGGTTTTCTTAGTTCAAGTACGTGTTTAGTCGAAGTGGTCGAGTGTCGCCCGTCACAAAGTACACACGCATCCGTTTCCTACCAAACTCCTTATTAAATAATTCAAAAATCATTTGAAGGATACCGAGTCGTAATTTTATTTAGATGGCGCTTGCACGTCTAAGACTACGATTGTGGATATATAACTTGGGTTCGACCGAGCGGCCTCGAAGGACCAATAAAATGAAAAACAAGTTCACACGATACGCGATAAGGTCTTGTGTAGGTGGCGCCACCGGGAGCAAAACGTGACCGCTGTAACCCCTCCCCCGTCTTCCCGTCCTTCCCCACCCCTCGTCTCTTTCGAATCCAATGGCGGGAAAGTTTAGCAACGTAAACAATTAAAGACCTCGTCCCACTTCGATTATACATACAATTAAATATTGTTAAATAGGATTGTATTAGATCATTATTGTCTGTATATTTTGTGCAATGGAATATCATAAGAATGTTCCGCGGCGGCGAGCTGTGAGCTTCATAATGGAGGACATTCCTTACCGTAACATTGTATGCATATATATTTTATATATGATATTCTCAATATCGTATACGGACACACTGCTATTTTAATATTGAGTGCATCCGGGTTTAATTAATATTTGAACCTTAAGGGTTAATTGATATTACAAACCCTATTCATCTCGACCTGTTTCCAGATCAGCTGGATTATAATAGAACAGTAATTATTTTTCCTGAAGCTCAAAAGCATTTGAAGTCTAATCAATCCCGGATGCATGTGTTATAAATATTTGGAACAAATTTATTGCAGTGTGTCTTTATATTTTCATCGTTATATATTGAAATACATAATATTGGTCCGCAAGCTTTACTATAGTCCCTCATGACACACTCACACACACACACACATATTGACATATATTATATCGACTTACAAAGCACCCGAAGGTCTATCAGTGTTTTATACCGTGACGAGCTCCAAAAGGAATGTGATTCGATGAAACTATCGGATCCGCTTAGTTTGTATGATACTTATTAAATTTGTAGACTAGTTGTAGAAGGTCCATTATGAGCTGGCTAAGGAGTGTTTATGCGGAGTATGTCGGACGGTTCATTGACCCCCATTGTTTTGATTTTTTTTTAAAGTTCATTAGCTGCCTTTGTTTTCGTATTATCGACTGCTCTTTGACCCCGTTGTTTTCCGACAGCACACGTACGAAACATTAGACAAACCAAACTATTGTATTTCAATGAGTAGGTACAGTTTGTCTGTAAATTTGATAACGGTACTTTGTTATCAGCTCATTAAGTCTTCGTTGCGTCAGCAATTTTATTAGCTCACGCTTTAATTGTATTGGATATAAAAACGGTATCGGGGCTTTAGTGTTGTGGTGCACGGTCCCGCTACAGATATTTTTATTTTCAATACCAACCGCACGAACACTCCTTCGCGCGTGCGAGCACATTTAGAATTAGGATAGAATTTTATATTGTGATACCTTGATAACCTGCATCCCTCCCTCGATGACCTTAATAGAGTTCAAAATCTCGTACGAATCGATACGAGTTACTATTTTCTATTGAACGTCGGTATTGGGGATTTTTTCAGTTTCTCCTTTCCTCGTAATTAAGAATATTTCATTCTAGTTGTAGTTTGAAAATTAATTGGCTCTAGAACAAAGTTGTAAACCGTAAACTAACATAAAAATCCATATTATATTTGCTGTTAGAATATTGTATTTTTCTATATATATATATATACATATATATGATACAATATTTTATTAATATGTATAATATATATTGTGTATGTATTTAGTGATACTTATGTAAAATACATACATACCCTACTGTTTTGATTCTTGTTCAACCTCACAACACCACCTTAATTTTTATATATAAATAAACGGTTGTGATGCAGTTAATTTATATTTTTTTTATTTAATTTTATTTTTTTGTTTTTCACTTATTTTTCTATCACCACAAGTGTGTACGTTGGGGTAATTTTGTTTTTTCTTTTTATTTCGTCTTTAGTGGCCGACTATTGAGAGCTGCTTGTTTTTTTTTATTGTTCACCAGTCTTAGGAAGAATTTCTTTTTTTTCTGATTTGTGCATAATTATTATAAATTGACATTACAATATATTGTTTATTGAAATTCACATTATTGTACAATATAATCATTACAATTTTCCTATTACGATACGCGACAAAATATATATATATATATATATTGAGGATATTAATGACAATACAATGTCAAGTAAAATTTATAAACAAATACTGACTAGCGGATAACTATATAGATTTGTTATTAAATAAGTAAAATAATTATTATAACATTTAATAGAAATTATATAATTCCATCTTCGTATAACAATTACAGGGTCAACTGATTCTTTCGTGAGCGGAAAATGCATTTATTCTTAGAGTATGTATACGTGATGGCGTGTATATAATATGTGTTGTGGGAGTTGCACGCGTGTGTAATGTTATGCTTGCACAAGTACCGAATTAAGCCAACACGGTCACGCGTGAGGCCCTCCCCTCCCTTCACATTTGTTTGTTATGTGTCTGGTCATAATGAAAATATCTATATAGGTGTTATATCGATATAATATGTCGTTTATCAGCTGCACAGTTCCTTATGTATCGATGACATTTTGTGCAAATTCATATACTTGCACTCTTTTTGGCCCGGTTTCGTGATGATATTTGTAATTTTATATTTTGTATTGTGTATGTTCTTGTTTGTAAATCGTTACAAATAAACCTTCTTGCTTTTTTTTCTTTTGAAATACTTGTGCAAGTGTAACCCTGCTCATCTGTTCGGTTGCAATACATAGCCGACATGAAAATGCTTATTATTAATTTTATAACAATAATTTATATTTATATACTCATAAGTATGCACTAATGATATCGTCACATCTACTTTACTGTTTTAAATAATTTGTGTTTTAATATTATTGAAAAAGAAAATTACAATTAAAAATCAATAAGTAAAAAAAAAACCATTTGTCAGGGAATTAAAAATGTCAGTTTTATATATGCATGTTTTTGTGTGTTCATTTCACTATTGACTTGTGAACGTTAATTGAAAAGTGGATCGATTTAATTAAATGTGTATAATGAGTTGAGTAGAATGAGTGACAACGGCCCCGGCGACGCTTCTGTGCGCTTTCCTCACTGAAAGCCATGACGCATGCGCGCCGGAGGACCGTGGAGAGCACTGGCTGAACTTGGTTTCTAAAATCGCTCTAAACAGCTCAATATGTACGAGTATATATCTAATTATTTTCATCACTGTGCATTTTGATTTGAAGCACTGTTATCTCCATAGAATTTCGTTATATAGAATGCGAAAAGATATTTACTATTTACTATTTAAAAGTGTACTTTAATATACAATATGTAAAATTAACTATTACCGACTTGGATAATACTGAATTTGACCCCATAGTATAAATACTGCCTTGAATGTAGTCTAGAGGAGTTTTAAAATATTAATAAAAGTGTATCATTGATATAGTAAAATATATAATTAGCCGGAAAATTATTTACATAATGTATAAAGTACTTACACATTCCGGTAATACGGTGCATAGTATGTTAACATAAAATCGACTTCTATATAAACGCACCCCGTGTTAATAATACAATAGCATAATAACTACTGTGTCTTACGAATCTTTAGTGAGATGATAATGAACTTTATAGATACGGTAATAAGGTTTAAAATGTTGGAACAATTGAAAATTTAGTTTTAAGTTGTTAAGTTAGACGATCTGTCGGAGCGCGGGCGTATAGTTGTAGTGATAATAATAGATATAATAATTACTTTAGTACAAAACTCACACTAAAGCTGTTCAATATAATAATATATTATAACTTATAATCATTATTTCGTCTTAATTCCAATGTATTATACGGCATATTTTACAATGTGTAATTTGACTGTTTCATCTTTTATATCTTTTTTCACACTGCATGCATCGATAGATTAAATAATTGATGGATTCCCAATGACGTCTCGCTGCCAGTCACCAGGCCTCTACCGGCAGTTTGAGGAGGCCTGGGCGGGACGTCACCACTCTTCTACAGCGCACATTGGTGGAGACTCCTTTTGGGTTCACAAACCATCAATCCGCAGTGAAGCAGAGTGGTGGAGTGTAGGCCAGGGCTCCACAGGCTCCAGAGGAGACATTTGTCCAGCAGTGGGATGTTAAAGGGAATGCAGTTAAATTATAAGCAATGTATTTTTATTCATTAATTAATTCGGATATTTGACTTTTTGTATGATTTTATATATTATCATTATTTCATCGTTTGATATTAAATACCAAATTGAATAAAATCATTATATTTAATATAATGTAGCTGTAGGACAATTTCATTATTTATTATAATTTAATGTAATACGAGACGAATTTTATTGTTATGATTCGAATGTATTCAAATATGGCCTCTTTTCACACTCGTTAAGGTTCAAAATAGGTTAACTGATGTTTAGCGTATGGAGTTACAGTGTCGTTATGTTAGTTATCGAAAAAAAAATTGCTGCTGTGTCTTTTTGAAAATTTTATACGCTTCCAATTTAAACTTTGCACAATTTTCAAAATATTATTGTATATTTCTCTGCGCCGTGTGCCTGATAATGAAGCAATTTTAAATTATGGCGTAACTAAGGAAGGTTTGAATTTGAATTGTTTTGAAAATTTGCTTAATTTCTATATGCACGTGTTAGCTCTGCCAGCGGCGGTCTAATGTGTTGGGGCGGCTTTCGTTCCTTTTCTATCATTAAAAAGATACACTTTCTAGAATTCGTACACATTAACGTACTTTCTCCGTTTTAACAACCTCGGTTTGTTGCATCCGTGCAATCTAATCATAATATCTGTTTATAATGACGCAACTGCTTTGTTGCCTAGCTAGGGTTGCCAACAGAATATAATAGAATATTTTGACTGTGGTAGTTATTTGAGAATTTGCTTTTTTGTTACGTAGATTCATAGATATTATAAAAATATATTGTAGCTTTATATCATGACCGAATTGTAATCGATATTGTCAATAATGAATTTTTAATTTCTTTTTTCATATAATATAATATATATACGTTAACAATACATTTTGAGATGTTTTGTCATATACATAATAATATTTCATGTAATTTTTGTTGGCAACCCTATATATAACGGAACATTATTAATCACCATTTTTGTAATTCATGTATGTATTAGTTTTATTGTAGATAGTTCACGTGTTTGTATGTTAATGATTATTTGAAAATCTTAAATTGAAAAAAAGATATATATTTTAATTAGAACTATGAGTAAAATTCATATTTATAAATGGGGAAAAACAATGTTTTAGCCATTGCATGTTTTGTCCCGTTCTATCTTAGTTCGAAGCCCCGAGGAGGAATGGAACAAAACATAATAGCTAATGAGCGTTACGAGTAAGTATGTGTTCATATGGAACGAATTGTTGGTCTATGAATATTCTATTGGTAGTATTTATTTTTTTAATTCAAGCTATTGTCGTTAAATGTCAACCTGCTGAATCTGACTAAGGAATAGTTTTGTTAATAACAATAATAAAGTCGATGTTTTCCACATGGATGTTTTATTTACAACTGTCCAATGATCCAGCAATTTGTCAACAAATAGATGATTAGGTATACGATACATGAAACAACCCCCCCACCCCCTTTCACTGCCAGAGTATATAATTTTGTTGTATTGATGACTATAATCATTACAAGCTTCTATTTAACATGCCTAGCGAGTTCATTAAAACCGGGTCAAACCCACAACTGAATTTTAAACCAGTTAACCCAACCAACTCGCAGTCAAACGCAAGCCTATTACATAATAAAAAACAATTAAGGAACTTACATACTTTCCTAATGCCTGCCTAATTTAATTCTACACACCCTGCACAATATATCATATAGCGAATATTATTGAAATTACTTTACGCTTAAATAATCAATGTCAATTCAAATACAGTCTTGTGTTAACATCAACTCAGAACAGCATCAAGATCGAAATTGGCATAACAGGAGAACTCATTAGCCAAATTGTTTCTGTGGTTCGGTTTGAACTCGCATAGCTTCAAATTCAGCAGTTTCTCCACATTATCTTTCATTATGGCCCCTGTGCACACGACAATCTTGTCTTTCGCTAAATACTTTATAGTCTGTGACGTTTTTGTTATGCATTCCTCGGAGAGGAAAGGGGGATCCGCCACGACTAGATCATACGAGTGTTTTGTGTTTTCTGGCAACTTTTCTGGTGAATTGTAGTCGAAAAATATGAAGTCTGGCGCATGCACTTCAAACCTCCTATCGTATTCCAGTAATGAAACTGAAAAACAAGACAATATTCTCTTTTATTTATACATCAATGATTACGCAAATCAATCAATACACATTTTAAAAGACTGAGAGACTTTTGCAGTAGCCTCGTAGGTAACAAATGATCTTCAAAATGCTATATTTAACTTTAAATTGTTAGTATACTTAGTGTTGAGTAAAAAAATTGTGGTTGACGTGAAGTTGAGAGCATGCGTCTTGATACACACACTATAAGTACCAGCAAAACCAGAACAGACATGTAGACATTGAAAACAACATGACATGACTGCAAAAAGTCAAAATATCATTCTTAAACCTAGCAACCTTAGTTCTCTCTAAAATTATTACCTGTTGCTCTACTTCCGATCTGTCTCTTGACTGGCACAAACAAAGTGGGGCAAGAGATTAGTGCCACTTTTCCATCAACGGGCAATGCTGCGTCTATTACCCTCACCAGAGTATGTACTGTGGCCTCATCGTACCAAAATTGACTTAATTGCTGAAAATTAAAGAACTTTTTTACTGCTAGTAATAGAAATATTCCTTTTTTTAACACAAAATTAACATAATCCTTATTAGTAGTAGTATAAATGTGAAAGTTCTGTGTGTGTCTGTCTGCTACGCTTTCATGGCTAAACCACTGAACCAGTTTTAAATAAATTTGGTATAGAGATATATGTGACCTTGGAAAAGGACGGCTACCTTTTAGCGCGATACAAGGGTTTGAAGAGGCTAAAATGTGGGATGAAAGTTTGTATGAAAATTCAGACCATATTCTCTTGGGTGACATATTCCAAATAATATGAAAGAAAGCTTTTAATCTGATGGTTCTGACACACACAATAATACAACAGCGATATGTACATGATTATACAATTACGGTAATTGTTGGTCAATGCATGCATAAATGCATTGATGAGAATAAATGACAGTTTAGTTATTTAT
The DNA here is from genome assembly GCA_018245935.1 of Agara belti belti. Lineage (NCBI taxonomy): Eukaryota > Metazoa > Arthropoda > Insecta > Lepidoptera > Hesperiidae > Agara > Agara belti. The sequence continues at coordinate 2,195 of DWEM01002561.1, read as the reverse complement.
AATGTTTGAATATGTGAATTATTTACCCAGTTCTCTTCAAATAGTATATTTTCCTTCAATTTATTATCAGCTTCCAATTTGTCCAGAATCTCTTGTCTTTTCTCCTGTTCTACATAAAACTCTTGCAATGCTGCGAAAGTTTCAACCGACAGCGTTGGTATGTCTTCGTCGTCTTCCATCGTCAATCTAGACGAATTAACAATCGAAATATTGAATTGGGTAATTTAATCTCGATCATGTATTAGTTTCGTATTTAAAAACACCATAAAAGTAAAGATAAAAAGGCAACCTAGTCTTTCGGTAACATGACAGCTAAAGCTAAGAATAGGTTAGTTGGATATCATGAGGCATGGACGGTACGTACGGCACCGTAAAGTGAAGATTAAAATGGACTCATCAGTCCTGGACTTAGTATTTGTGTTTAGAAGGTTATAAAATCGATCATCTCGACCATTCAGGTAATTATTGAGTTATTTATGCATAATTTTCAACAGAAAAAACCAATTGTAAACACTAACATATGTGAATTTCCTTGTTTGACATTTTAGAACTGTCATATATTTCAAAACAGTGTTTTGTTTTTAATTTAGGTAACTCAGAATGAAACCCATTCAGCCGCAAATTAATGTTAAAAACATATTCTTACAGACTAGAATGGACTTTTCGGATCTTGATATTAAACTATTGCACAATCATCCGGAATATTTGAATGCATGTTGCACATTAATTAATGAAGAGTGGCCGAGAAGTGAAACAGCAAGAATGATGTCCTTACAAGCTTCATGCGATATATTACCGACTAGTTTAATCTTGGTCAAAGATGGAACAGTACTAGGACATTGTAAATTAACACCAATACCGGCCATTTCGAACAGCTGTTTTATAGAAACTGTAGTTATAAGCAAAAGCATGCGGGGAAAAGGATTGGGTACGTTTCTTATGCAACAAGTTGAACATTATTGTAAAAATGTCCTGAAATTAGAAATGGTTCACCTATCAACAAAAGGTCAGGAGAATTTTTATGCTAAGTTAGGATATGAACAGTGTGCACCTGTGTCTATTTATGGCAACAATTTAAACAGTTACCGAGCACCTTTACCTATCGAAAGCGAATGTTTGCCACAAACAAAATCAATTGCTAACAATGGCACAGGCCCACCTCCGCCCCCACCGATGCCGACCGCCATTAGTAATACTACGACTACACTTAAGACGAGCAAAACTTTTATGTTCAAATGTTTAAGATAATATAATAATTATTATTATTTATTGCCATAGTTTAGGAGACAACAAATAGTGAAAAAGCTCTCTCTTTCTACCACATGGTTTATTTATATTGTATAGATTTGTATCGTTTACAGAAGGTAGTAAAATAAAACATTAATACTGTGTCAAGTAGTTTTATTGATTTTCATTTATTATATATAAGAATTTAGAATTAAATTAAAATTCGGCATTTTGTATAAACTTCGTGGCGCGGTCACGAATATAGTCCACGTGATCTCCAATCTTCTCCTCCACTTCTATCCACTTCTTATACAGCATCTTCATTTTTCGAGCTGGCAACTTCAGGGCCGTCATACGCTCCATGACTTGGCTACACACAGAAAATAATAATTAAACACAGATGATAGAGATGTAAAATACAATGAGAAGCAATAAAACTTTATATGAATGGATCAGAAAGTGGCAGAATCTGTACATACACACCCAACAACTGAGCACCGTTCGTTAAATTGTTAATGATATCCTCATACGCGGTTGTTCCATAAAACTAACAGTCTGTTATGTTTGGTTCATCAATATAGACATTAGTAAAGTCGCTCAGGGCAGACCAGTTGGCCTTTGCAAAATGTCCATACGCGACGGTGACCGCTTATCATCAGATCGGTTCACTTTTTGTCAGTGTATGAATTACAAAGAAACCATCGTGGCTAAGAACAGTAGTTGTGGTGGAGGTGTCTCACCGCACGTGCGCGATGTCGCCGCACTTGGTGAGCATGTCGACGTACACGGCGCACACGTCCACGCGGTGCGGGTACACGGCCAGCACGCGCTCGAACAGCGCCTCCGCCCGCTCGCGCTCGCCCGCGCCCAGCTCCAGCTGCGCGAACTTCACCAGCAGCGAGATGTCTGCAACCAGCGCACGCTCAATGCGATACTGTCGCCGAAAGGTCATGAAAATGGAACTCTTG
>DWEM01002560.1:0-11874 GCA_018245935.1 Agara belti belti | reverse complement strand
TTATTGAAATAACACGTAAAGTAGATCTGATTTATATTTGTTAACGCGTTACAACTTCATTATAAATTTTATTACACACCGGACTGCGTATAATTAACGAATATACATCATTTAAACTTCAAATTAACATATAATTTGTTCAAGTTGTGTATATTATGTTGTATTTGTAATTGCACGATATAAACTAACAAAACATAACTTGAGTACCTACTGTAATTCGGCGTAAAGTAGTTATTTGCATTGTGTTAAATTAGATTAATGTTCGACATTTTGATGACTAAGGGTACGTACATTTACGTAGTTTCTTAAGAAAAATACAACTTATAATAAGATTTCCTCCTTTTCATAACACATGTATTCGCTGGCTTAGGACTGCACAGTTGAAATCATCTTAATATTAAGATGAATAAGATAAACGATTCAGACTTACGCTCTCGCTTATCAAACTGTTATTTTGTGTATGCGAACGGTTAGCGCTCGTAGGCATACGAGTAAATTTAGAAAGCCGCTTAAAATCCGGCATAGGACCCGCGAGTGTGATGACGGGTGGCGGCGCGCACAACGTCACCTACTTTCACAGAAGCGTCGTAGCAGAGGAGCGAGATATGGTTGTCAGTCAGAAATACGTCACTACATAACCACAATTCATATGTACACTGCCACTTAAACATACGTGGTTTTGGACGCGCATGAAATGAGTAAATACCAACAAATATTTCACTATTAATATTTTTTATCTTAAAAATATCGGACTGCTGTGACCTAATGATTTTGTTTCTATTATTTTCTTAAATAGGAATTACGTAATAACAGAGAAATTCCTCTTATTTTTTTATGTTACGCAAAACTAATGTGACGTGGTGGTAACCCTATCGAGTCGCGTACGTTGGCAAGGTCGCCGTGAGGCAAACCACTCGCCGACAGAATTTCTTCGACGTAGCAACACGCGTATACCAGTCCAGCGGCGGTTAAAGGTGAAATCTATTGCGATTTTACTGATCATCCCAATATTTAAGCGTCTAAAAGTAATGAAATAACATTACTTAGCAAGTTCCGCATAGGTATTTAATCTCAACCATTATCGATACTTGACAACGCCATGCAGATGTAATATTGAATAATTCATGCTGATCGCATTTCTAACGTCCACTGCAATATGTAAGTTGTGTCAAAACGGTGATTGAAGAAACGTAACTAGTTTTGGTAAAGCATTATGTATATTACATTTTTCAGTCAACAAACTTCGTAAAACAGTAAAATATTGAATGATATTATTGTAACATGTTATTTGAACGCAAAGGACATTAGAATAGGTGTGGTATAGGAGAGCACGCCACGACCAGAAACACAGATCAGAATAGCTGCGACGGCAGCAGACCCGCCTCTCCCGCCTGTACGAGCGGAACGCGGTCGCAATAAAAACTCGCGTATATATTTCACGCGTGCTCAACATTATCTCGAGGCTCTCGGCTCCGATTATTTAATGTTCCAGTTAACTGTATCCGGCGAAACGAGATCTGCTTTTTTGTACCAAGTTCGATGATCGGCAAGGGCGGATCAACGGTAGCCGGGGTGCAGTTCCGTGTTTATGCTTCCTTCTTTATAAAGTGTGCATGCATATTAATAAGCTTTTCGTAATAAATGTGTCTATCGACATTATGTTGTTTTTTTCAATATCATTAGTTTGAACAGACAAGACTAGTTCTTATTAGTAAGTGCATGATAGCGTAACTTCTGTAACTATGTTACGTTTCATTTATGACATTTATATGATAATATATATGATATGCTTTGAAAATATTTCGAATATGATTGAAGTTGGCCTTGTCTAAGCTACAACTTACATACAGTCTTCCTAACTTTCTGAACAATAGTCAGACGGTTTTGAATAATATTTTTACATACTCGTATTATAGAACAGAAGAAGCCAATTCGGTTTCCGAGCCTTAAATGACGTATGAATACATTCTTAATGGTCAGTTTAAATTAATGTTAATTAATTAACTAAACGATCACATTTTGAGCTGTCTTACAAATATGACAATGAAGAAGGCAGAGAAATAGCTAGAACATTTTATTTGTCAACTTGCCATTAAGTGCATTGTTGTGCATAAATAATATATCGATGCACACGTGTAAATAATGTTCGCAATAATAACTTCCCATTTAGGAGCAACTTAAGATCGCATATAAACTATCTCGAATATCATGATCTCATTAACATAACGATTATCGTGTGCCACCGTACAGCGATTTATCTTAAGCTAATATTGAAGGAGAATCCGTAATTACCCTTTGTTTGCTGAGATAAATTTGTATCGTGCTTAGGTGCGAACGGGTATTTCCTAACGAAAATATAAATCTTCGTTTTAATTCTACATTGTTCTCAGCGAACACCGCACCGTGACTATATAAATTAACTAGTTAAAACAGTACGTTTGATGTACTTATCTAGGAAGTGTACAAATGAATTATATGACGTACCATATTTTGTAATATAAAAGTTTTGATTTGAATTAGAAAAATCGATTACAATAGATCCGTATTGCATATTGTTCATACGGAATTTATTGAGCACAACGGCAACTATTATTCGATCGTTACGACAATGAATGCGTACAATACTAGAATAACGAGCTATTGATGACACGAATGCTACTTCGATCATTCTAAGATTACTGTTCACGATCAATTTTACTTTTCCCTGATAGCACGTAAAATGTGTTTTACAAATCAGTGTATTAACACAACGGACACAGTTACGTGAATACACAACAATTGTTGAAGAATATCCTTGTCAGGATACAAATCAGGAATGAACAAATTTTGAGAAATGGCTTAAGATTTAAGCCACATTTTAATGTGAATTCTAATTTCAGCTGGAATACGCAACAATATCAAAGTAGATGGTGACTAGGCTATAGGTTTATCATGCGTCGAATGTAAATGACGCATGTGGCCATTATGATGCAAGTTTTCCATAATCCGACAAAAACGCGACCACTCGCTTAATAAGGGCATACAGACAGAGGTAAAGACGTACATAGTCTTTGTTCGTGACAGTATGAACGCAATCACTTGCATTTGAAAGGTAATAAATATTGTACAAACACTATTATTATATACCTATATTCTATCAGGTAATAAATTAAGCTTAAAAAGATTATGAGGTATGTTTTCTGTTTCGAGATTAAATTCGATTATGATTCTAGACTTCTAAACCTTGATCGTAGGAAATACAAAATCTCGATTTTTTTTATCTTTACCACAATTATGTTAGGTGAAATATTACTGAAAACAGTCACATGACCTTTACCTAAGAAAAAAACTGGTAGTAAAACGACAATGAATGTTTTGTCATGATATGTACGGAACACTAATACAATATTATAGCAAAAAACCTTCAAAAGCTATTAAGAGACAAATAATTTAAACGTTAAATATAAATATAATAATTCTCTATAATGGGATACAACTTCGATGAGACGACAAAAATATTTGGATGTTTCATTGTGGCGTGAAACAATGAGAGTTGTTGATTGACGAAGCGGCTACTGGCACGGCAGCTAATTGAATTAGCAGACCCGAACACAGCATGTCCATTAGGCCCAGTAGCATGAAGAAAGATATCGGCTGCATCGTACATACGACATCACGTTGAACGGTTACTATGTACGATTCGTAGAGATATATATTCAAAAGTAGTTATATGCCATCTGTACTTATTTTTAAATTTTCAACTGAAAGCACTATTTACGGCTGCAATCTAATAACCGCTAATTAAAAATCAACTGGCAACAGCTATCCACATAATTGAAAACGGGTTGAAAAGTTCGTACCGTGTTAGTCAAACACGGGTTCATGGCCCATAAAGGAGTTTTCGTATATACTCGTATGTTACTATATTATTTTAAATTACCCTAAAATTATACGCACATAAAAGCACCTACCCACCTACGCTAAGGTCGAGTGTTCGCCGCGGCTTGTATTGTTAATATGACACATTATTTTCCACAATAAAGTACCTCAGTACCTCCGGCACATAAAGCATGTACATTAATATAAGAATACTCCTAATATTAGATTCCTCTTAAAATAATATAAGCGTACAATTTTTTCGACTGAGCACGATGTAGAGAACATGAGCAATATCCAGCGGCTAAATTACCGTACAAACTTCAAAGTAATTTTCAAATGTATAAGAAATTCATTACAAACACTTCGCCATTACAGTTAATCGAATTCAATTTAATTACCTCAATTGTATCACACGCTGGCTTCAGAAGCATTAGTTATTCCGTACACGGGCGACAAATGCAAAGGCCTTTTACATTATACGGTACGATTACTTAGCCAGCCGTAAAATTTGCATAATGGTATTATTACATGAATGATTTACACAATTTACAATCAACTTTAGTTAGTGACTTCGTACGCGTGGCTCGATGCACGACACTTAACTTCTGATTACTTGTGTTAGGTATCTGCAGAAGGCGAAGCTTCTGACGCAGACATAAGGATTTATATATTAACATACACTTTAAATCTGAATTGCTACTTTCGACTCTATTCTTATATAGTAAAATATAGTGATACAGCTCGTTAGACGTTGAAGATAACTGCTGGCTATGGAAGTTAATGACTTAAATCTCATATATGTATAATTAAACTTCTGCGAGAGATCTGTCAAAAATTCTGCAAATCCGAAGTGTCGGCCAAAACGCATTTTCCACCTTAAATTACACAGTAATAGGAAGATGATCTCGGTGCAATGAAAAACGGCCCAGTAATTAGGAATTTCAATGTTTTAAATCAAATGATACGGTTCGTAGCAGTGTAATAATAGTTATTACAAATCACGTTTTACCAAAACCAGGATTTGATGCATATATTTTACATGTTGTCATTTTAATTTAATTTTAGCTTTTTACCAAGATTTATTCGAATACCTGTATTTAAAATATTTTATGTAACTTTGCAAAAAGTGCTACCTCATTCTGTAACTTTACAGAAGATATGAATATTAGCAATAACCTATTTTATATGCGTATTATAAAATCGTATAAATAAAATTGATAGGGCATTGGATTGGCAACAGGTGGTATTTACAAAAGGCGGACCGGCCGGAAACGTCTCGTTGCAGGGTGCGACCACGCCCCGGCGACGTACGCGGTACGCCCACACCTGCTTATTTCCTCAACCATAAGCTGCCCGGAGCAATATGGCTATAAACCTTACTATACGATTCAAGATATGGTTAGCACACTCATTGCCGACATCGAGCTATGAATTTGTGCAACAAACAACACGCTAGCGACTCAAAGTCGGATTGGTTTAGGTTTAGTTTAACTGCGTGGTGAAGTTCAGTTTTGTATCATTTTCGTACAAATATCATTTTTAAACCATTTGAAAAGAATGAAGCTTTCAGAAAAGCTTATGGCACTTAATAATTTGCTTGTTCAACTTTTTAATTTCAGAATGTTGTATTCCGAAATAAAATAAAAAATTGCTTGAAATAAAGAAAATTGACAAATACGTATTTACTGTACAGAAAATACATACACTAAGTATACTATAAATAAGAACACAACTTAACCTTTGTGCCATTTTAAAGTGAACATGATCTAGTTTTACAGCGATATAGACTGGTACGATAAGGGTAGGACCATTACAATTTTTCCATGATACAAACATTCTAATCACATCCGTAAATTGCATAATGTTGTAGCGCTAACGTATAAATTTATAAATCATTTAATTGTACTTTGTGTTTGTGATTTATATTATAAGTATGTAAGCATATTTAGAAATAGGTAGGTACAAAATGTTCCTAAATTATTCATAAGCTCTATTATCTGTATACCTACATATGTATATAAATTAGACATTTTTATGATTTCCGCATCACTAAAGTTGAAAAACAAGTGTTTTTAATGGAAAAGGATTTTATGCCATAAATTTTGTTATAAGTAGCTAGCGGATGGCGTTGCAGCATGCATCAGTCAATCAATGAGCATCAAATTTGTATGAAACTCATTTCTTTTTAAAGTTAAAAATTTATAAAGTACATACTCGTACTGTACCTACAACTTATAGTTGAAAATAACAGTGTACTGTAGAACCTAGATTTGGAAATACCATAGGAGATGAAATAAGGAAAGACAGTTTGCATGTCAGATCGTCTTTTTAATTTTTAGAAGATCTGGTTAAAAAAGTAATATTTTATCACCCATTAATGATAGTATTGAAAAAACGTGAAGCGCAACGCGTATTATATAGAAAGGTATTATAATTCGAAAAAAATCCTATTTTGAATCCATGATCCTATGATCGGGAATTCTGTCTCCTAAATTTCTTAAATTAAAATAAACTTCTTAAATTCTTAAATTAAAGGTATTATGCACAAGTGCATTAATGTTTCAACCCTAAGAATGACTTTCGTGCTTAATTATTCTGTTCCCAATTTAATAAATAGCACTGAAGATTATTACAAAAATTAAATGTTATACAGTTAGTATAAAATAACTTTGTAAACACATCGCTGCACACCTTAGGGAATGCTATAAAATACCTACTCGTATATAATGTTCTCTGAGGTGTTTGAAGTCTGCCTATTCTGCACTTGAGTGTGCTGTAAAACCTTCGAAAGGAGTAAAAAAAAATCTTTTTAAAAATCCGCGAGTAAAATGTTTTGCATTATACCTCTTAAACACGCAAAGCTCAGGAGCCAGGAGTTTGCGTATCGTGCACAGCAGTTTTATTGATCCAATTTTATAATACATCTCATTTCAATTAGTTTAAATATACCGAACAAAGAGTAGAATTACTAATACTGTAAAAAGGGTAATAGTAAACCTACAATTAATTTTAGCTCAATATGTGACGACACCCTTGTAATGTAACAGTAGATACGTACAAAAACAATGTCGTACCTACAATAGCTGATTATATCAACGACTAAAACCTAGTATTGCGCATGACATACTGTCTTTTACATTATAAAATACAAACAAAGACGTATTATCGAGTTGAAGGCACGTATCTTGATCACCGGGTCATTGCCCTAACGCAACGTTATACATTGGCAAGCTTTGAACATAAGTGACATATCATAAAGGTATTGTAGGTTATATTTTGTACGGAGTACATTGATGGTGTTTGTAGTCGAGTGGTTGGTTTCGCAGAACAATAGGGTGAGATACGAGATGAATTATTAATAGACGAGTTAATGAGGCGCATGGAGCGTGGCCGCGATAGTGGGGTGAGCGGCGCGACCTCGCCGGCGCGATAGTGCCCACGCAGCCAGATTGTCGCCAACAGGCCAAAACCGACAGTTTTTACATTCACCATTATTGAACAATGATACACATTACTATGGTTTAAGGACGAAACTGCATTGACATACCCGCGAAATAATGGATTCGAAATGGCAGTGAATCTTTAAACGAAGACTGGATTGCTTTGTGTTTAAACGTGTTACCAAGAAGATTCATATTGATGACGTAAATTAAGAACAAAATATTTTGAACTTTATTCGTTGCATGTTTTACAAGGCAAAATAATCTTAGAAAACTACCATCTATAGTTAGAAGCCAGTGTGTACTTTTATTCAGATATAAAAATGTACTAGCAATAAGCATAGATACATGATTACCTATATTATCTAAGTATAATGTGTGATATATCAATGAGTATTATAATTACATATTGCACAATTATTTTTAAAGTTTCATATTAGAATTTCGATTAAATATGTAATAGAAGTACGTAAGCAAATATAAAATTATAACTTTCAGTGTTTCGTTAGTTGGAGGGATTTTACAGTGTTGTTCTATTGCATGTCCATTTAAATGACAGATGATGCAACGATTACAGGGCACGCAAATTGAAATTCTAAATATTTAGGACAAATTTAGATATCGATCTTGTGAGAAAACAAGCAACACCTAACCGACTGTAAGCTTTTACGATATTATGTAGATAAATGTAAATTACCTCGCTCGTAAACGAAGAATACTCTTTGTCTCTCTGCAAAACGTACGTGTGTCTGTGTGTTAATTTATAAGTTTACCTATAAACATACAATATCCTCGATTGGATTTCTCAATTGTGTTTGTGTAAAGGAAACTTGATGGAAGTTTTAATAGCATTCTTAGAATTTCGTATCAAGTACTTAGGTAATGTTCAACTATTGGCCACCGAATTATCCCTATGTGAAACAAATTTTAATAAATATATAATTTTTTATACTTTATATTTGTAAACTATAGGAGGCCTATCTTTATATGTAAGAGATAAGCTGAACTTCTGTATGTAAGTTTAATTGTTAAACTGTCCGGTGTGCCAAATTATTTAATAAATAAATAAACTATACATAATGTTTATAAATATAAGTAAATAATATTTTAATGTCGCAAATTGTTTTTCCAATATAAATTCCTATAAGATAACGTTGCACTTGACGGATTTTTACGTAATGTACAAGTGAATAAAAGTAAATATTGGACCTGAGTAATGACTGAGTCTTCATAGATAAAGAGGTCGCGCAGTATTCATTCACGATATAATTAAATAAGTGAATGACTACTGAGTCGACCTCCTTACTCACAAATGATTAATCTGCCAATAAACTGCAGTTATCAATATCTTGTGACATATTTTTATATTAATAACCGTATTCTTTGCAAGTCTAAAAAAGTATGTACCTATTAGGTTATAGTTTTATTAACACGTAATATTAACTACTTAACTTAATCTACTATTCACCTAATAGAATCGCATTAGATATTACGCGTTTTGTCTAACTACCGCTCAGCACATATGATAAATGTTGAGTGGAGACAACGTTTTAAGTTTAAACCTTGATTGTAGGAATGGGACTATTAATGCCAATTATTTCAATTAGTAGATAATAATAAGAGACAGTTTAAGACCATAATGTACCCAATTGATTGGCTCCACACGCCTTCAAAAAGCAGACTGTTGTGCCGGTTCCCAAATGTTACTTAGAAAAGTAATCAGTAATACCTAGAAATCCTTTGTTTATAGTACATTTTTATGAAACAGTAGATAATGTAACAATGTCTAGGACGATAACTAATCACAGTATATCTAAATGACGCTTATAGGCGATTTTTTGTATGGTACAATTTTACATAAACACGTTATAATTTAATTGTTTGTAATTAAAATGCAGGGCATAAAATCTTGCATTATTGGAACAATGTCAGCATGAAAATTCTTATCTACAATGAAAGGGCACTATCTTAAGGATTACATCATACAAACACCTCTATACACAGATACAATATGTACGCTTCTGAGTAATATTATTGGTATGGCATAATGAAGTGGTATTCAGATATTTCAGAAACAGTCATAACTTCGTCGGAGAATCCGATAAAAGTCGGAATTTTTAAAATATTACCTACAAAGATAAAATCGATAATAATTTTACGTCATCCTGAGGGTATTTTGATGTCACGTCTCGTGATAAGAAAATATTTGTTGCGACAAAAATACTTTGCAGCTATAGAAACAGTACTCTCAATCTGCCACTGTAAATCTATCATTTATCAGTACTTATTAATTAACGTGATATTTATTATATTCTGGGAAATTTGTCGAAAAATATTTAAGCATAAGAAATTCCCGTCGAATAACGTGTATGGATACGTTCATACTATGAAGGCAGTTGAGTCATCGAACCGATATCCTTACGCTTACTTTAGTCTACGACACACTTAAATGAGCTAAAATTTTATTTACTTTTCATACTGTAACATTTTTTTTGTTCCTGCACAGTATCCGTGCGGATCTTGTTTCCCGAATTATTCACACGAAAAATTCTATACTAAGCGTTCAATCACTATTAATAATGGTCCTTCAGTTGATTTTTCTTCTTATATTGCAATTAAATAACAAACCAAACTGAACAGAAGTGAAGATTTTCCAATAGATTAAAAAAAGAACGAGAAGTTTACCATAGATTGCTTTTGTGCGAAGAAAATCTGAAGTCTTACGAGATTTTCTGTCTATTGTAATTGAGACATCGAATATTTATTAAACAAAGTTATTCCTGTATAATCAGAACAAAAAGTACGCGAATCACATTGTCAAACACTCCAGACATTTGACTGTTTGTTGCCACTTTCTAAGACTGGAAAAATGTCGAATTTGTCTTGAAAGTTCATCGACCACAAGAGACGCTTTGATAATGTTTACCCAGCTAGTAATTCGGCAGTAATTTAAGTGTCACAGTAAATATCGCAATTATAGACACACGCTCTCATGCGCAGCCAGTCGGGGTATACACTTAGTATCCGGTGTATAATGTGTTAGTTCTAAGACTACCTTTAAGCTAAAAATGATAGTTTTACTTAAATTCCCATGTATTACAAAGCTTATATAGCTTTGCGTATATTACGGGCGTAAATAAGTGTGGAGGTCGCTAACACGGGGTTCGCGCGAGGCGAGGCCACGTAGGATTATTTTAATTAGGCGGGTTGTTCGTGTCAATGCGAGAAAAGGACTAATGCAATACGCAAATGTTACCTACCAACATACGAGTATATGTATGATACAAGTAAGCAACGTAATTGAAATATATTTTGTGCCTAGGAAAAAGATCGTTATCCTATAATCCACACGTACTGGAAATGTCATACGTTTTCATAAATGATAAACAAGTATTCCACGTAGCTTGAACATTAGATTTTCCTATTTAAGACTCGATCACGCCTTAAAATTACTGACTATATTATTGACTATTCTACATTCCATGAACTAAATCTAACTTACTTTATTCTGCTTTTTTATTGTACAAGTAACAAAAATATCTGTAAGTTAACGAACTAAAGTGAAATCATTAATTCATTACTTCTTGTTCCTTGACAAAACTATGAGCCAGTAGCTATTTATAATTGTTTTCACCTCATTAGAGCTGTATCTTACAAAGTTAACCACTTAAGAATTTACCTCACTCGTGAGGTCATATTGAGGTAACGGTAGCCTAGAGAATAATACAATACTTAAGATTTATTGTACCAGTACAATATCAGTTCTGTGATAATACATATTAAAGCTTCGGCACAGACCTGAATTGATATCATTGTCTTTAGTTTAAATGTAAATAGCCTTCGTTTAATTTAGCTGCATTTACAACTCCGTCCACTTTTCATATGAACACCTATCGTCGGTAATAAGTACAAGATTCAATTGTGTATAAATTGCCGAAGGGGTTGGTAGTCGAGCTTTGGATCAGCAACTAATCTGACTGTCGTAGTATGTACCTATGTATTATCCCTTGAAGACCTTATTTCGTTGACAATTTTTTTTACTTATTCTATTAATACATATATAGATATTTGACACGATAACTAAATTGCCCGCTTATAATTGATTGTACCTGTACAAAAATGTATATTCTATATAGAATCTCTGACAAAGTTATGAGTCATCGTAAACGCTTTGTTCCCGTAAAAGATGTTCCGAATTCAGAAGATTACTACGAAGCTTAAATAGTGGTAGATAGTCAATGGTAATAATAAACGAGGTATGAGTAAGGATAACATGTGAGTCATAATCTTTCGCTGAAAGCGATGAAGCATACGGTGTCGTCACGGGTAAGCGCCGGTCTAATCGCCATATGGAACACTAAAATAAAATATAATCCATCAATTTCAAAGAACTATAGCTATTTGTGACTAAGTGACAAACAATAAACATATCCGTAATATGCTTCAGTATATTTCCCTGTAACTAGGTATATTGTTTCTTAATCTATACTAATATTATCAAGAGGAAAGATTTGTGTGTGTGTGTGTATGTAACGAATAGGCTCAAAAACTAGTGAACCGATTTCAAAAATTCTTT
>DWEM01002559.1:0-11876 GCA_018245935.1 Agara belti belti | reverse complement strand
AATGGATCAGACGCATGCCATTCGTGCATTATAAACTTGTGTAATAAAAAATGAAACGCACATAAAAATGTCTGAAGCAAACAAAGAACCCTTCGTTGAAATAATTGAGTTGTAAATAGTTTAAGAGGGGAGATAGCTGGGCATGACTACTAGTCTGGAACTTTCTGTAATTAACGGTGTTACATTATTATTGTACATGCCGCACACCCGAAAAAGGAGGAATTTTGAGTGACTATTGTATTCAGATACTCGTATACAATATACACGAGTAACCGCTGTAACAAATTCAATAAAAACTTTATAAATAATTTAAAAGGCGAATGTGTAATATCATCGCACGCCCCCTTTGACGCCCGCCAAAGTACACTAAACTGTAAGTACACTTGCTTGAATGTTTTTAAAGTATAAATGGCGGTTTTTTTAAGCTAAAGTTTTTTTAAAACTCTAAATGACCTTTAAGCAAACCGAGAACATCATCATCAACGCAGTTACTCTCTGTGTCATAACTTTTAGTAACATATCTACACAGAACAAAATGGCGAGACATTGTAACACAGAAAAGATACTAATATGCCAATAGTATAAAATGAACAGACCTAATATTCGACGGGACCACAAACTCGCACCGTTAAACAATGATCTTTTATACAAACATTGGCACAAACGTAATCAATACCTATCAGAGCAGTAGCAGTATTGATAGGATTACGCCTGCGCTGTTTAAGACTATATCGAGTAAATTAATCGAATTCAATTTATATTCACCGTCCAGTGGACAGACAAGTAATGAAGGCTACGTCACGCCTAGTTCTTAGAAATCACAGTACGATTCGAGGCAAACAGTAATATGAATGAACGGTAAGCTACAAGTCGATAGTCTAACTCCATTGAAATGTTTACCGCACTTCCTTATAGTAGGCATGCAGTTATACGATTTTGTGTATGCGAATCACGTACGATGGGAGAACTGCCGGCTGACGTTCACAAGGACGGACGTAAATACGCACTAATATTGAACGCGGTATCATTGAAGTACACGTCTTTGAATTCGTGTACGATGACGTATAATGTTATTAGTCTGGTAGTGTATTCAATAATTTTTAAGAATGCAGGAAAACCATAGACTAAATTGTGTATTTCTTTTCTAATCTGTGAAAACGGTTACATAAAAAAAATCGGTCCTTTAAGAGTCATGATCAAGGTGAACAGATTGAGTTTGAAATCGACTCTGGATGTCATTTACACACCACATACACCTCATTTTTACATCTCATTGTTTTGCATTTCCCGTAGCTGCACGCAAGACGTTTATTACGAGACACTTCTTAAGCGCTTCATTAGTCAGATTAGTGGTTTTATTATACACGGCCTGCCAAAAGCCATAATTAATATATAGCTCAAGTTAAAAAAATATTTTCGAATGAACCACAAATCATACCTAATAAAAACATTTTAGTACTTTACGAATACACTTGGAACATAAAATATCAAACACGAAATGAAAGAGAAATTTATACGCATATAACTTATGTAATATCATTTACGAGAACGGTATGGTTATCGATAAATTCATGATAAGGCTGTAACGAAACCATCGGCACGTTATGGGCAAAGGTCAGAGGATACGACGTCATTACTTACCTGACGAGACGGATTCGATAGAAATCTAAGCCTGACTGCACATTATATACTGGAAAAATGAAATGTAGGGCTACTCTAATATTAATGCAAGATCAAAGTGTTTGTTGTTGCCGTAGTCGACTTTACGGTACCGATATATTTCAATTTTCTAAAACAGTCGGATTGTACACCGTACCTACGAATACAATAATTATAGCCAACATGTGTTCTGCTTCAAGAAGGACCATAATTCCTAATCTAACCGCAAGATAACAACGCTATTAATGTTTTTATATTTTGAATTCGAATATATTGTACATTCATAATAGTTTGCAAATTACATGTATATTCTGGTCAATAGAAGCTGCGGACATTTTTAATTAAAATTTCACGAATAGTTTTACTAATCTAGACGCAATGTTAAATCAAAATTAGACGTAATTGGGTGTATGTTGCAACTACGCAGCGAAACTCCGCGTGAACAAATACACAGTTGTAAGCACATATATGTATATTATGTACTCATGTCTACTGGTAAAATATAGATACGCCCAAACAAATTCGGCCATACGATCGTGATATTAAATTTAGCATTACATTTTACCGTAACTGTTGTGCTCGTGGTATATGACTGAGACTAATCGCTCTAAACTAGTAATAGCCAATAGAAAAATACAATTCAAAACCGACATAAACTATCAGTATAGCACCGAATAGTCGGTTTGACGAGCGGTTTAACCGGTTATCCTGGGTATATTCAATCAAGCGCTATACAATACAGGAAAAAAATACCAAATGATTGCAGAAAATTAGTTCTAAGTGGACCGAAAATTTGAAATCTGTATCTATTCATTAGTTGTCTATATGTATATGACTTTTATAAATATTATCTGTGGTATAGTTCGAATATATGTAGATAATAAAATTTCTACAGAGTAAATATTAAATTTTTTATTTATATAATCAGCAAGTAACATACCATTTATTTTTTTGTCTTGTACAGTTTAACTACTCGTAATCATTGTTACTGTAAACAATACAATGTCAAGGCGAAAAAATCAAAGGTAAACGTTTGCTGAGCACACGTTGCGGCGCAGGCCGATGTTGATCTTGGATCAAATAACACATTTTTTATGTGCTTATTTATTTAGGCTGTTAGGTTTATTTTAATATTGGAACCCACAATGTTACACATGGCCCCACAACTAGGGGAGTTCTGGAGTGTACAACAAAATGTCTAGTCAATGCGAATAGAGGGGTTGACAAAAAGTTATACACAAGTCAGTCTGTTGGAAAATGTTAAGTCACCCTAATAATAACCGGGAACGGCTGCTCAACATGCCCTTGGACACACAGAAAGAATTAATAATAACCCAAGGGCTGACCGCGCCCTCTGTCGCTTAACATCGAAGATCGTTTGCGATATGACCCGCGTCAAGGTTACGAGCGTTTAATGTTAGAGGTTAAAGAAAAAAGTGGCGGCAAGAGCGAGAATCGTTCCTTACATAAAACGAACCAAAGTAAAATGTATAGCTAATATTTCAAACGAAATCATGTTTCGGTTATAAATATTACTAATACTATTTGTTTTTAAACGTCACACGTGACATGTTATTATGATGTATCTATTTTCAAAACTTCCACCTCGACAATCAGAATCACCATCCACATGACAAAATAGATCAGTCATTTTTATTCGATGCCAATATTTTGATGTCAATACAAATATGTGTGAAATAGGGTTGCAATTGATGTAAGGTAACTAACCTGCAAACAGCAATCCAAGGCACAGTATGACGCCGCCGGCTATGAGGGCGCCGTAACCGTTATCGGAGTCCTGCGGCGTGGGAGTGTCGGGCGAGTTCGAGTACTGCACGCCGCCCGCTATCAGCAGCGCCAGTCCTGGGACAACGTAAAAATAAACTTATGAGTCACATTTTAAAAATCGAATCTGCGCGTTCTATTTTCAAACTTTTAAATACCGTTAATTTGACTATAATACAGATAACAAAAATATTTAAGCAACAATGATAGAATTCTGTATCGTTTACAATTTATTACAAAGTAATCGATCGAAAGATTATGCAAATTTTAATGTTAATGTCACTAACTATACGTACTTATAAATAGTTATACGCATGACATACATATTTCTATCAAAAGTGCACAGTTTATGCAGTCTATCTTACAGACTATCAAGGAACGGATATATGAGCATTGAATTCTTTGACTTGGGTACATTTTTGTCCGACAGTAAAATAAAACTGTAAATAGCAAAGTTTCAAATAGTTTTGCCATAACATACATGCATGCAATAAAAATAAAATTATTTTGTTTGGTTGCTGACTGCTGTAAGTCTTTCTACTTACGAGACGCATTCACACAATGTTAAAGCAGTAATAATATTTTTTAAATCTATATTGGATAGCATTGAAGAAAATAATCTTCTTGCCTGTTATATAGAAGCTTCTCAGACAGTAATTTCTAATTATAAAAATTGTCTTGTTACATTATCACATGGGTTACATTTCATTCGTTTACTTAAGTGTATTTAACTTTTCATCGCTACCAAAAGGCTAGCCGTAGATCTGCTATAAAAGGCGTATTAGCCAATAATGAGCACTATATATAGTCATGCCAATACGCAATTCTTGTCCTTCAATGGTCACAGAGCGGCTATAGTATAGTAAGCTACATATATTGCGACAATGTAACATCGAATGCCGCATTGTATTACTTATGTCGTACAGTATTAGTTATAACTAATTTTTACTCCATTGATGGGCTACGTTTTTTTTCCCCGCCGTGAGAAACTTACCATACTTCCATTTATTCCCGTACGAATAGCTGTTTGTTTCCATTAGTTCCCGAATGAATGTGTGTTTTAGTGTACGTTGGGTTTCTTCCCCGAAGGGGTTCATACTTTGAGATAGCGGACGAGCTCAGTATATTTGGTTTTATTGCGAGCGTGGTTATAGAACTTTTGGTATTTTGTTGCGTCAATATTCCCCCTGCGGCCTCACCGGGGCCGTCGTTGGGAGACTCCCAGTATTTCTATAATATTTCCCCAATTCCGCCGCTAGGTGGCGCCGCGCAAGTTGCACCGTGCAACACAGCGGGGGATTTAATCCTTGCCTCGCAAGGATCAGTAAATACAAGGCGCATCCGGACGTATATAGAGCTTAAGTTATTTCATTTATCATTTTCATCTTGAATATTCGCTTACACATTTTGTATTTAATGTACACTCACGATTGGCATAGATAGATGACTATATATCGTCCTAGTTATGTGGAACACGGTCACAAGCAATATGGCCGATTTAGGTAAGCATTCAGGGTGAAGTAATTTTAGATTGAGCTTTATAGCGAATAAAAGAAGGAATTTCATAAGCAAATAGCCATCGTACGCACGAACATCGTTGAACTCGCTTCAACATTCACCGCTTACGTCATTAATTGCATATAAACACGGTGGCCACGCACCGAATTGAACGTGTTTCATCATTAATTATTGATTATTGGTGGCCTTTATGGCATTTTAGTGTTATATAAAATTATTTAAACAAATGATAAACTGTATAAACAAAAAACGTATACACTACAACTCCTTGAATAGGGTGTAATAACCCCAAAGACCCACACATCAATGCTTCATAAGGAAGATTTTAATATAAACATGTACTAATATTTATTTCTACAGGCGATACAACTTGATGTTCTAGTTGTGCTGACTCATTTTACAGAGAAATTGTCTCAATTTACTGTTTTTTTTTAAGCTAAAGCGTGGTAGATATTATGTATAATGCCATAAATGCATTTGCGATCAGCTGTGATGGTGTCATGGCGACGGAAACTAATGTAGGGACGGTGTGAGAGAGTAAGAGATAGGGAAAGAGTGAAGATGAAAGAGAGGCGGAGTGTGGGGCATACATGTTTCATTGCAGCTGCACGCACTGAACTTTATTTACAATGTTTACTAATTCGGCTCGTGGAAATAGGCAGATTGTACCTATTATACGTCTTAAATATCTTTCGATTTTTAAGATCAAATAAATGGAAGGATTTCAATTGTTTTATTAATCTTCAACAGTTTTGTTTTTATTTACCTACCACGGGTGAAATACGATCCGTAATTAAATATGGAACTGATTTCATTACAGAAAAATGTAAGAAAACTTTACCATTGTAATATATCAGCATATCTAATCAATTCTAATAATTGCGACGGTCACTGATTGCATGCAAATCTACGAAAGTCATCATTTCGCAAGGCGTTATTTTCCTTAATGAGAAACTAGCGCGCAGACCTTCCGATTTTAAGAATTGAGGCTATACCGTACCACGCTCGCTATGAGTGGGTTGGCATAGTTCAAAACCTTAGAAAAAAAAACATTATGAAAATTTCAGGTCAACAAGTTCTTAACTAACTAACTTAAATACGGACATAGTGTTGGGAAGTTAAAGGTTCGTTTTAGGGATTTGAACCTCCAATGTCGGCATGGGATGGAGAATTCTAGCCACTACGCTATCCACGCATTCAATTCAGTAACTGACAAATAATGAAATACTCGGCCAGTCTAAGCAGAACAAAGCGATACAACTATTTATAATATCGGCGTCGTCATAACAATATTGATTTGTACAATTTTACTTCGAGGTATTATTAAAAAGCATTCAACGCCCACATACACCACCCACTCGCTAAGGGTTAAACTGAATATTATGACATTGAAAAATGAATTCAATAAACGGAGAGATAAGATTCAAATACTGAATGTTGAGTTTGATTCATGCGGTTGTTCTATGCTAATTGCTGACCGAATCACAGTAAAAGTAGGTCGCGATGAATAAGCTGCACAGTTCCTCTGAACAAAGCCTTCCGTTTACAGTTAACATAATGCTTTGTCTTGAAAAAGAAAGGAAGCAGCGTTCGTATGGATACATGTTATTACGTATCTTGATTAGTAATAAAAGCTTGTACAAACACAAAGACGTAATTGAACGCTATAATAATTGTAAAGCACTAAAACGAATATATAGCAAAACTAGTGTATGTTAACATCACGCCAGGTCCCTAGCGGGGTAGGTAAATAGCACCGAGTACCAAATATCTCTGCCCTTACAGACCTTCTGTGTTTTTTCTACATTTATCACTGTCTTCATACAAACATCCTAACAATATCTTGGGACAATATAAATATCTGTTCTAAGGTAGCCAGACAGCTGATAGACATCTTTACAGTTTAAGCCACTGTTTATCAAAATTTCCTTAGTTATTATTTACGTGAAGGATATCCTTTTGAAAAGTTCCTTGACCGTAGTACAAATGGACCTCTTAAAGTTTCTAAAATCATGACAACTTTTTTCTAATTTATATTTTTTTGGCAGATTAAAAATGATGATATCAAAATACTAATTACACGATACGAAATAATGATAATGTAAGTAGGCGTGAATATAATTACATCTTGAATACATAATATACGATGTTAACTACGCTTATACAATGATAATGTTAATTCACAATACACACACAAATTATGTATAATGTATTCTAATAAGTGAACATTCCAATTACATATACTTACATACGTTACATAATAAATATACATAACATGAAAAAGCGCAAACCACCACGGTTCTATGAAAGTGAGTTAATGTAACGTTCCGGGCTCGGTTTGTACTTTCATTAAGTGGCAATGTTTCCTAAGTATCGGATGGCGTTGTGGTTACGACTGCAACCCAACACGATTGCGCACCACCCTCATATATATATATATATATATATATATATGTACATCGGTACATAATGTGTATATGTGTATGAATTATATACGACTCCAGTAGCGTGATGACAGATTTAGTGTCTAAATGTATCCTATGACAACATTGGAAGTACATCACTACATAGTATAAAACAAAGTCGCTTTCTCTGTCCCCATGTCCCTGTGTATGCTTAAATTTTTAAAACTAGGCAACGGATTTTGATGCGGTTTTTTTTAATAGATAGAGTGATTGAAGAGGAAGGTTTATATGTATAATTACATTTGTATAATAATACGTACGCGGGACGAAGTCGCGGGCAAAAGCTAATATATTCTAATTTAGAGGCGCCTACACTACACTTACAGATATGTATGCATACATTTGTATGTTTTTTCATTAATCTTCTTGGAGTGTAACATCTGCCGCCCCAGGCCTTGACCTACTACGCCTATTAATAAATCCGTAACCACGTCGACAGAACCTTGAGCCGTGCTGTCGCTTATTTCGGCTGCAAGTATCCGCGACCTCCGCTGACCACTTGGATCCACTCGAATTGCCGCTATATTTTCATAAAAAAATCAACACGCAGCATTGCGTTAATGATAAAAACCTTTTAGATATTATGGTGATAATTTTCATTAATTTACAGCATTAGAGGATTGACTAAGATTTGTTTTGATTACACCTCAGCTAAGACGCTTCACGATGTCTAATGATAAGTGGTTAGTAGGCTGTGGAATAAAATATTCTATATATAAAGATTGATAGAAGAAGATTGATAGGTAACAAAAACTGAAGTCTCCGCGTTTTGCCGGCGCTTAGACTGATGTTCACTTATTTGCTGTAATATTTTTATGAGGCACTAAACTATATTTTTTCTAAGATAAACACTAGATATATCTATGCTATTAGTTGTTTAGTTATCATAGTACACGGTCTGTCTGTTCTTTATGCAAATCTGACAGGTAAACGGTCCACCTGATTGGCGATCGGATAAGGGGTGAGAGTGTAAAGGTAGTCCCGAGATCTTATCATTATTATTACTGTAATGTAATTGCAAGTTAACGTAATTAGCAAAAACCATTTGCTATGTATGTTGTCGGCATATTCGGTAATGGTGAAAGGCGTGACGTCACAGTGCTATCTTTATTACTAGTGTTAACGGTGATTATGACAAACTCTAAATGCATAAGAGCAGGAATAAGTATAAGAATAGGTAGCAGCCTTCGAAGACAAGACGTTTGTTTGGACAGACGTTTGTTGTTTTGACATGGTCTGAAGGGGTCCGAGATTCATATCCTGCAATGCAATTCCGAACAAGACATTTCGCTTATATAAAACTAAAAGCTGTAAACGGTAGAATATTTGTCTCAGATTCCATTGTACTAAATGTGTGCTCGGGTCAAACACCCAGCGCAATGACCCGAGAGCAAAGACGAGTGGCAGATTCTGAGAATTTGTGTTACATATTTCGCTAAAACTCTAAAGAACATATCGCACTGGCGGCTTTCTTTCTGTACCGCCAGATCGCAGATAGCAACTGTTTCTGTGAACATGCATAACATCTAACATTTAAAACAATAAAAAAGTTAGCCTCTGTTCCCGAGAAACAAAGACCACGAGTCATACGACTTGCCTTCATTGTTGCAACCTTACATGCAAAGGAAAGAACGTAATTTATATGATAGGATTTTAGATTGAATGTATAAATAATGGACTTCCTAAAGGTAACAAAAGAAGCAACGCTTAGAGAAGGTGGCTGTTGGACGAGTGACCGCTAGTGGCAATATTTCAGTAGGCTATACAGACGATATAAGAAAATGCGATAAGCCGTTTGACCACGAAACCGTTTCTGCTCGGGAAAACCATAACCTCCAGAACTTCCGCAGCTAAGGTGCCCAGTAGATACAGTGACGTGAAGAAGGGCCCCCTAATCAGTATTTATTGAACTGGAACTTTTAGTCCGTGTCTCCTATACACTGCTGAGGTCTAAAACATTCACTAATAAAGCCCTGAAGCTCCTCCACCATTGCTCTAATTTGTTAAATTCTATATGATATGTATTTGGGTCTGAACTTGAAAATTATTTAATACAGCCACAAAAACATTTCATTGGAAAACCATTGTCACCGACGAAAATGAATTTCAAATCGATGTTTAAATTTGCCGAGATTTTATCTTACATCAACTCCATGTCTACTTATTTATTTATCAGTGAAAAATCTGACAACACAAATGTATCCGGTCTCTTGGGTATATTATGATATACATAATATTCCGGGCCATACCTCAGGGCAATTTGAATTCAGTGATCGTTAATGTATTATGTATATAAATATCTTTGAGTGGAATAATTTATAAACATTATACTTAAATAAATAAACATTATTTTCTTGTAATTCTACAGTTAGAAAAAAAATGTTTTACTATTATTTGCTTTTCCTCTTTCATTTTTTAATTCAATAAATTTAGCACCAATCGAAGCATGCATAGAGTATGTTATGGTTAAAAAATAAACTCTTATTACTAGTACTAATTAATATATTAGTACGCTTTCTGTGTTTATTATAGTACCTTATGGAGCATAACAAATTAAAAAAAAATATTAAAACATTCACCATTCCCACAATCATTTTATTTCGTTAACGACGTGGCAAAACGTCGGAAAGCGGCCATTTTGCGCGGCCTAATTGAGCGGGAAACATTACGGCTATTACAACAGATTATGAAGAGTTTTGTCTAATTCACCGTGATTTGTATTACTCGCAACAACGTTCGACATACAATTTACAAACTTAAATTAATCTTATTGGTATGAAACAATTTTTAGTTAAAACAAGTCTTAAAAAACGTTTATGAATCCGGCGCTATATTTATTTGAATATTTTGTGCCCAATGTAATTTATAACGTTTGGAAATATGAAATCGAGATTATATTAAACAAGAATGTCACTGACTCACTGATATAGAGATGAATGAACCTAGAACATAGAATCCTGAAATTTATCATAGACGTACTTTAAATAGCGTAAGTGATCAGTCTCAAAGGAATTTTGGAAATTCCACCCCTAAGGTTATAAACAGTATGTATACAATTCGTTGGTTTGGAAATTAAACACCTGAAATTTCAGATTCAAAGACAAAGACAAAGACGTTATTTGCACAAATATGGGTACATATAAAGATTTTACAGGATTATTAACTTATTCACTATCTTGGTTATTGGTTTTTGTAAATTCAATTTTTGCGCTTGCAAAGCCGTGAGCAAAAGCAAGTAATACATATATAGCACGTAGCATTGGTTTAACGACTGATATAACACGCGGCAAGTGTGACTGCATGAGACGATGTAACAATAATATCACTTGAGTGAATCCGGCGCCGCTCGTGATGGCGGTTGCGTCACTTTATTGTTTCCGCGCGACGGAACGCTTTATACAAACGGAATTTGCCGCGAACAACTCGCCCAGCTCACATATGGCTTGTTCTTTATCTTTTGAATTGTACGCATACTATTCATTTCCTAATTTGATGTTCAACTGTCCATAATGTTCTCTAAATCGTATAGTGCACTTTACAAGTAATTATATAAGGAAAACATCCCGGAGAAACCTGCACACCTTAGTTGTTATATAGCATATAATGTTATCTAAGGTATGAAGTCTGCCAATTCAACTTTGCGGCCAGCACGGAGGAGTATGGCCGAAAACCTTCTCATAATGCGAGGATACTCGTTCCAGCAGAAGACTAATAAAGGATTGTAAAAATATAAATAATATAGATCAAGAAAAAAACGATAATACGAAAAAAAATGATGAACTCTAATAAATACATAATAAGATCTTACAAATGATAATACATGAATATGATCTTTTTACTGCAACAAAAACATAAAACTGAGAAGTTGGCAAGTTCTTAGTAAGCCAATGTTGCGACCATGAATAGATAGGATATCAGTGTGAACATCAAATATTTTTTTAAGGTGATACAACGACGAGGAAATAAGTTTCATAGTTGAACTTGACAAGTAAATGGATGAGCTAAAGAAACGGGATCATGAAACTCAGGCGCCACGAACACAATCGGGAGAAATCTGATGACGGTCCTGGATAGTTCCGCTTGCACGTTCATTGTTACGCTTCCCCGGAGCGCTGGGCTTTGGGGCTTTTTAAGAAACACTCGAAAAAAGCTCTCCATCAAAACGGGCAAAGCATTGACAACTGTTATGGTGTTACACATTAATTTTATCGTATATTTTAATGTAC
This sequence comes from Agara belti belti, assembly GCA_018245935.1. NCBI lineage: Eukaryota > Metazoa > Arthropoda > Insecta > Lepidoptera > Hesperiidae > Agara > Agara belti. The sequence goes on along the minus strand of DWEM01002559.1, from coordinate 223 downwards.
ATTCCTAAAAAGAATTCAGCGGATATATGTATAACAGACGCAAATTTCTGAGTAATTTCTGAGTAATTTGGCTGCCTCGTTGGTCGAGCGGTTGCTAGCGCGACGCCGATCGGGAGGTCCTAGGTTCAAATCCCGGGTCGGGCACAGTTGGATTTTTCTAATTTAGAACTTCCAGTAGTGACTCGGAGTCTGGATGTGTGCCCGGTGCATGGCAATAGGCTCA
>DWEM01002558.1:0-11878 GCA_018245935.1 Agara belti belti | reverse complement strand
TTAGGAAGCTTATACGAGACAAAACAGTGACGTTATTTATTCTAGCTACTGAAACTATTACACTAACATTCAACTCAAGTTTTAAGCCCTGCCAATAAATACCGGTGTACGAAACTATTCTACATATAAACAAAGGGAAAAAACCAAAAAATTATTTCCTATGAAAGTATTGAAGTAAGTTAGATTAACAGGTTTTAGAAACACCATTAAATAATTGTAACATTCGATAGAGCACCATTTCACTTAGTCTTTCTGTAATTAAATAATTTGTTTCTCGACACATTTATCGTGTAAGTAGAAAATTGTATTTTGTACTAGTCAATATCGTTCTTATACAGGAGTAACCTATACTTACGTATGATGCACTTACTAAAGTGATGACTGTGATATACTCGTAATTTTAATTTATTATAGAAAAGAAAATATGCATTAGTAAAGCATTTAAAACATATTATGAAGTTTTATTTGTTTGTGCGCTACCATTCCCTTATTTAATATAATATAGGTTAATAATTTGATGTTCCGTTAGTCAAGTAAACCTTGAAAATAGCTTTCGAGGGTAATTCCTGGGAGTTGTCACGTTTCCATGTCACCCTTTGACGTGATTAAAACCTCATAAGGGTCGGCCGGATACAACGGATAATGAGTTTTGGTTAAATTTAATCAAAGAAAACGCCATCTTTACAATATTACCTACATATATAGCTCACTCTCCTGAAGTCAAATCATAGATATGTGTAACCTTCAATAAAACTGGACTGCTGCGTTCGAAAGTGCAAAACTGATGCAGCAATTCATCCACATTCAAATATGGTACAAAAGTTCTGCAATTTTTTTAATGAATAATATTCAAAAGAAACGTTCAGTGTTTCATAGTAAATAAAAACTGGAACATTGTATTGCGCTTTACTGTGTAACAATGCACAAGATCAGAAATATAAATGATAAAACGCGCGGAGTGCACGCAACACAACAAAAGTCCATTGATTTTGAATCACTACTGATTGCTGCGAAAAATGTTACCAATTGAGCCTCACGATGCGCCGTAATTCTATTGTAATAATTTACTAATGGTGTAGGGTTATAAAACATTCACTTGTATATAAACAAGTACATGCATCGTAGCACAAGCGCATTTTGTGCCACTTTCTTGTTGTTCCACAAAAGGTTATTTCGGAAACGAAATGCATTGCCTCAAGGATAACATCTCAAACAACAGTGCTTAATGGACCCGGCGAATAATTGAAATAAAGAAATGTCACTATGTCTACTTCGTCTCATTCTCTTAACATACCTACCTACTCATATAAACTCTAGTCAGTAATTTAATTCATTTAGTTTTCTTATTCATTTATAAATTTCATATTAAAAAACTACCCTTACTTGTATTTAGTTTCGAAAACACATAGAGCTACAGTAATTTATTTTTTATAAACGCTTTCCCAACGAATGTAACAGGTATATTATACGCTTTATTCTCTTTCAAATATGTCTCGCTGTCGTATATAAGGAATCGGAGTTCGACCAGCGCCGCCGCCGTAGTCTCCGCGTACTCGCTTAGGTTTAAAGTCTTCCAGAGAATCCTTCTTCGAGTACACTGAAAATATATTTGACATTATTACCCATCAATATGTGTGTAGGGCCGCGCATATATCAGTATCGTAAATACGAAATATACGACTAATATAGCATGATATAAAATACGCGGGACGTATGAGATCGGAAACAGCTTTGCAGTTTAAAAAGTACGTCGCCTCCCACGATCACATAACAACGTATAGCCTTCGTGAAATTAATTTTCATCGTGATTACGCGCAATTACAATGATTCCAAACAATACTAGCAATATTAAATTGAACTATTGTACTATATTTCTTTCATTTTATGTTAAACTAATTTGGAACTATTATATGGAATATATTGTCCAAATTATATCAACACACAACTAATGCAGATAATTTTGCATTTTCTGTAAATCTAAAATGTATATACATTTCCTTGCTTCCTTTAGTAAATAATGTGGTGTTTAAACGCCAGTTAATTGATCTCTGCTACTCTAATCAACGGCCCGTACCAATTAGCAACGAGCCCACAATTCAAATTACAGAAACATCAACCGGTGTTGACTTTCTCGCAACAGAACTTCGACCTAGTTCATACTTCTTATAAAAACAATGTGGTTGGCATAATAAAAAGTATTGTCGGGTCATGTAAACACCTAATTTAAATATGAAAAACTTAAAGAAAACATTGTTAACCTTTTAAATGTTGCTAAAATATAACACGCTACCTAATTTAACGAGGCCACTGCGACGCATAAACATCCATATGCTTTTATAAATATGAATGTAATTTGTAAAAATAACAAAATCCTAACGAGAATAAAATATTATGTAGATGAAATAGCTAAGTTACAAGACTTCAAAAAGAGCAGTCAGTCTAGTTACAAGACGATGAAAGCGACACGCGAGTTAGAACAATGCATTGAATAGTACATCTCGCTAGAGGATTGTTACAAAATAGTTTTATATTCTATAGCATTGTATTCCCTCAAAGTAAAGAATGATACTAACTTACGTTCATCAGATTCGCGGTTTCGTCGTCGCGCCAGTCTTCCTTTTGAGACGAAAAAGCCTTTGTAACGGCGATCTTTACTTATAGAATCGCGGTTGGAATAAATGTTGTTTCCACTTGAACCCGATAGTATTTGCGAGAACCTTAAAAGGAGATTGCATTTATTATATTAAATTCTTCTTACGTGTATATTCGTCGCCATTTTGCAAATTGTTCAACGTCACCTACGAAAGCGATACCAAAGTAAGATGTGACGTTTAACAAAACCGAAATATAACCTACGTTATTAAAAAGAACAGGCATAGAACAAAAATGCTTAAAGTAAAAAATTCGTAAATATAAATTTTGATTATAGAAGGAAACACACGATGCCACATAAAACATTTCAAAATTGCATTTAGAAAATAAGGGCCAGGAGATCAAGAGTGGATAAGATTACAGAGCCCGATTAAAATCAACAACATAATCAATCAACAATACCCATCTGACGGGAAATAATACGACTGCCGATAAAAAAAACCGTACAGAAAACTATGCAATAACGTTTTAAATAGAAGAAATACACGATTCCAATACATCGTTAGGAGTCTTTAATATAAGGAATGTTTGTACCTGGATCAATAATTATAGAAATTCTGTCCTACATTGAACTGAGACCTGAACTGACACACACATGCTAAGATTAAGGATTCGAAAGTGAACTTACAGCATGCTAATAGCTTTGATATCCTTTTGTTTCAATCTCGGCCGCGGATTCAATATCAGGTATGTTTTCGAACGATCATCACCAAACTCTTGTTTATACTTATAGTCAAATCTATCGCTATTTCTATTAGCTAAATTCAACAATATTTCTTTAATGGGATTACGTTGTGTTTTCTGTAAAGGTAATAGTTTTGAATCTTTGTCTCGCACGTCTTGTATTTTAGGCTCCTTGGTTTTCAATTTCTCTAAGAAATGCTTATTTTCGTTTATATTATGATTGTGTACATCATTACCCGCTTCATTAATTAGTGCGTCAAGTTCTCGACTGTTCACTACTACGTAGCCTTTGTTTTCGCCCAGTTCTTGTGATTGATCGTCTCTTTTTTTGTTATATTTTTCCTCATTATGCTGTAAATTCTCTATTAAGTTGCGTATATCGCGTATTTGCAGCGCCGAAGTTGTAACTAGTTCGTCCAAGAATGTAGCTATCACTGTAAAAAAAAACTCTAATATAATCAGTATTCCATAGCTTTACATGTACATAAACACAATTTAAAGTGTTAACTATCGCCATGATTCACACGGCTTATAACAAATTGTTTACAAAACGTATTAATAAACATAATGTTTTAAATTATATAAAAAAATGAAATTCACTTCTTTTTATTGTAAAAAAGAAAACAATAATAAGAATTAGCAATAAACCCGTTTTAGGCGATTCACTTTAAACACTTTGAATACTATTTATAAAATTTATTATAATTCTTAGAATTACAATATTTATTTGCGAAATATTTAATATAAATCTTGTTAGAATAATTTAAACAGTTTTAAGTAAGCCGTTAACAATAATAAACAATACACAATATGTAGTGTCGTGTATTGTTCGTAAAATTTAAAAATCCTTTACTTAACCATACAACATCCTTGTTTAAATATATATTTCATGTTTTCCACATAAAATAACCTTACATAATATGTCCTTACCATAAAACACGACAGCGTATTTTAACATAACGCTCAACGTTTGGCTTGTAAGTAACAAAATTAGTTTGTGTTTTATCAGCAACCTACTTCGAGTTTCTACGCTAATTTTCAATTTTCATTTACTCTTATCGCGTTGGAATTCAGAAAAGTCAGAACTCATCGAATCCGATCGATAAAGTAACGACGAATCCTATAAGCAAGTAGCGAGATAAATATCTCGAATACCAAAATTCCCTTCGATTTGTAGATGATTCTCTAGGTTAAATACCAAATTAGTACACTGGCCGTAGTGAGTATTATATTGTTATTTATTTTAATAATGTTTTATTTGAACTCTGGCATATTTCGTGCACTTGAGTACGTTAATCTAGTATTTATTTGATTGTCGCGTTTATCTCTCAAAAATATTTCTTTGTATTCTAGGACAATGAAATATATAATGTCTTCAAGTTAGGTTTTAGGTTTTATTTTTTATTCTTTGAACTAACGTAAACAACCATTTCTGCTCTTTGCTATAGTATAGCAATTCAATAAATGTATTTACCAAAATTCATTGTTTAAATAAATCGTAACTAAGTTTCAACTGACTTCTTAAAAACCTTTCATTCCGAATTTTGCTTTGAATCCGCCTAAAAAGCTACTAATTTTCCATTTCTTTTCGGCTATATTTAGACACAGAGGAAACGTCATGTCGAATTTTTAAAATGTTTCATGTTTAGTACTCACGTTTTATGTTACATTATGTCTTATGCTTTTTGATAGTTTTGGAATGCCATGTTTTAATGATGCTTTTATAAGTTCTGAAATAAAGTAGGTAAGGTACCTACGTAAGTTTAAAAAAAGTTAATGATCATTATCATTATCATTGTGAAAAAGAAATTGTTTTCATAATGTATTTACCATCGCGTGTTGTCTATACGAAGTATTTCTTTAGATATAATGATAGCTCCTCGGAATATATTCGCCCGCCTCGAGTCCCAAGTGAGCAGCGGCGTTCAATTCGGGGAAAAGCCTGCATTGCAGAGTGTTCTGCAAAACGAAAGAATATTATTTAAGGTAACGAAATGAGTACAATTTTCGAAAAATTTTCCCGCAATAACGGCTACAATTGCACCGTTATATTTTATTACCCATGTTTAAGACTACCTACTTTTAATTTGAATTTATAGATAAGCAAGAATTTTAAGAAATCAAGTTTTTTAATTAAAAAAAGAAACTTTTTTATAATACGAAATAATTATCTCATAACGAATAATTAATAAGAATTACATAGAATAAAAATAAATATTAATTATAACAAAAAGGAGAAAAAGAAACAGCTAAAGTATCATATTTGTGGTGTATTAATATTTGGTTTCACAAGGATAAAGCTATATCCAACTTACGAAAATGTACCCGGAACAATTTAACCGACTTTACATTATAAGACAATAATACAACACAATAAGGGTGAATTCAATCAATGCAACGCGATGTTATAGTTTCGCTCGTAGCGATGCAATCAAATGTGTAAACATTTTCCCACGGCTCACTGAGCTGACTCGATAGCGACAGTCTGTTTCCAAAGCTATCTACGACTTGGGTAAATAATGATTGCTTGCCAACTTGGTTCAGTTTTATGTTATTCTATGTTTATAATATTGGAACGATGTTCCATATCGCACGTATTACAATTACTTTGGCGAAATAGAGTTAACCCGTAAAAATCGACACATGAGTTATAATTTGTATTTTTTAAGATTTTACCAAGAGTTTCTGAATAAGGTTCGAGTCAGACTGATTAGCTATTTGACTATGTACTCGTATATATTATCGCCTAACGGTAATTACGAATACGTACTTCACAAGTTCCCAAAGTGATTATATAAAAGAACTATTAACAACCCAATGCAAAATCCAAGTACGAAACTTAACGCACTTATTAAAGGTTCAAACTTTACAACTGAACTGTTAACATCTGGCTGTATAAGTAATTAATAAGAGCCAAGTTTTCCGTGCTAAGGGTCCGCTAGGTCAAACATACAGAAACCCATTAAACACACACGCGAGGTTCGCTTTGACTCTGCCCTTGTTTCACTTTGCATATCAAACTAAACACGTACGTTCACCCCTTTTAGTGAAAGGAAGGTATAAAAATGTTTGCTATGTCGACCACGAATGAAGCCAAGGAAGCCGCCCTTTCAGTGACTTTCCATATCATAGTTTATATTAAATGCATTGTTAGGAGACTGATAAATTAAGTATCAACATACAAAAAGGCGAAGACAATCGTTCAGTATCTCTTTCTCCTCTGTTTGTCAACCGATTCTCTTTTTTTATTGTTTGGCAGCTATTGAAATAGTGACGTGCCAAGTACATATACAAATTTTTTATCTTAAGCATTACATTTGAGCATATTTGCCATTTATGCATGATATTTTCAATTAATAACTTAGAAGTTGGCGCAAAATAAAAAATCTCACGCGACAAAATGTAATTAAGGTGGCGAGGATGTGAGCGCCGCAGGGCCCAAGTATGGCGCTTCGAGCTACGGGCTCAAGTACTCGCCTACTTAATGCCTACTTAAAATGGGTATTTCTTCGATCTAGGGGAAATCGGGGTGGACTGTTAATAATACGAATGTTACGCAATTTGTGCTTGCTCATTTACCGTAATCTATAAAAAATATATGTATGTGAAGTCGCCTTTCATCCGCGCAGTAACAATAGAGAGGTGTTTTCTTTCGACATTATTTAGGACGTTTTCAGTGCGAATCAGTATTTTAAACGCCGTTTAATCAAACGTCCGCAATAGGCAAGATTCTTTGAATATGTATATCGTTTCGTTATTTAAACCACTCATTAAGACAGTGTTATTAGCACGTTTAGAATATTCCATGTTTTACTTAGTATTATAGAATGTATCAAAGTTTATACAAACTGACATTAGTGTACTTACGTGTATAAAAATTTTACGTAATTACCCTAGAAGAGAAGAGACGAGCACATTATGACCAGAAAAGTAATATTGAAGAGAAAGAAGACGTCCACGAAACAAAAGTAGGAAACATAAAGAGTAAGTCAACCTAGGAACTGCACGACGTGGTGCGACATACAAAGTTGCTGGCCACTCATAAACTAGGACAAGGAAGGTCAGGCCAGGCAGGGCAGGAAGAAGAAAAGACTAAAAGAATCGCTAATTTACCTATAAAATCCCGTAGCTGTAATGGAATGTAATTTCACGTTAGCTATTACTTAGATATTTACATTTACATTCCAGAAATTTCAAATTGGAACACGGCAGTGCATGCACAACAAGACACGGCAGCGGAAATAACCCCGATAATGATATGGATTGTCAATACTCTGCGTATTGTTACGTTGTATCCCCACTACTTATACTATTACACACACATTCACGTTGCCTCTTCCTCCCCACACAACGTAACTTTTCATACGTAATTTAAGTAAAAAATTCCTAAAACTGTTATATTACTTAGTAAGAATTTTAAAATAAGAGGGATCCATTAGTGCCACATAATACGATTAAAATCAAACACAATTGAAATAATATATAATGTTCTAATACCATTCCTAAAAATATTACCTACTAGTCGTTTATTAATATACCCCAACTCTTTCCTTTCAAGTACCAAGCTGTCACCCTTATGATTTTTTCAAACGGATTTTGCGCTAAATTACTTAAAGGAAAGTTAAACCTTTGTAGTCAAAGACTTTTTTTAGATGGTCGGTGTTGGAAGCCATTCTTACTGCCTACGTAATTCAGGCCAAAACCGTTTACTTTCTATAAAGTCACTTACTACACCATCTTGTAAAGGTAATGACGTATTTTAGTATAATAGGTAATAATTTAAGTAGATTTGCTGGGTTGTGTTATTTTTATAGGCACGCTATAACTTTTTTATGGATTTTGCCCGCCGCTGTGTAATTTCAGTTTCCTTCAGCGTGAGATACAGAACTGGGTAATTGAATCGTATGTATATTCAATGATCCAATTCATCTTGCTAACTCTTCTCGTCGTAACGCGTACTTCGCCTTGAATGTTCAGAACACGTCGCTTATGAAGGCAAGGAAGTCCTAAGGTCGGGGCTGCGATCGGCTCCAATCAGGCGGCTGCTAAGATATTAAGTGGGAATGTGCCGTAGATGGCCTCGTTCCGGAATTGAACGTAGGAAATTAACTGGAAGCCCAGCGTTAATCTGAGGAAGCAATATACAGACGACCCTGTTTCACCGCCGTCTACGAACAATCAAGCGATATTTGTGTAGACGTTGAACAACCTGTATCATGTGACATTTTTGATATAATACTTTATGTTCGCGCCTAATCATTATATACTTTACTGTTTGGATTCCAAGAGATAAACCGTGCTTGAGCCGCAACTTTATTGATGAAATAAAACTCATAATTTGCGGTGTCATAAACTACGTTGGCTTTATTCATCTTACCCTTTCGGTGACTCGATCCGACATTTTTCTGTTTAAAATAAAGTAGTCCTTTATTTATTGCTCGCTTTTCGTCGACCATAAGACAAATGTTCGTGTCGTGTTGCCTTCTTTAATTACTGCAAATTCAACGCAACGCTTGATCAATCTATTTTCAGACACCGTCCACATCGATAGAATACGTCGTGTTACTCGCTATCGCAGAAAATTTCGAATGACTTTTATATATTGAGTTACAGACAACCGAATTGAGAATATTAATTATATATCATAGTTTTAAGATTGTCTGTGTTTATAAGCACTTTTACTGCTGAGTCACTTGTAGTGCTATCTAAATCCTAAATTAATCGTAGCGACTCAAATTGAAAGGGAGCAGTGGATGTATTAACTACCATAAGATAAATAAAAGAAGAAATAACTGCAAGAGATAAACAAGTTCAACCAAACGAAACCAACGATCTGATTTTTTACAAAACATACGCGCTGCTCTGGCGACCTAGTCGATTGCCATAAAGGAATATTTTAAAACCCATGGGATTAAAAGAGCTGCGTTATGTATCCGAACCAAACGAACGAAGGATACTTTTTAATAATTCTCGATCATCGTGAAAATGTAAAACATAAACTGCTTTTAGTGTAATTTTCAAGAGAATATCAACAGGTTTACTGGCAGACGCGCGCGTCAAACGATGTCACCTGACGTTATTAGCAAGGTGCCAATTTAACGCATATCATTTTATATTAGGGACGTAGCGCCTAAGGTCGTACATGTTAAGAGAGCAGCTGTGACACGCAGTTTAATCTTGAGGCTTTTTAATCATAACCGTATAGAAATTTTCTAAAATATAAACGGTGAACTTTAGTTTATGATTTAAATTTTGTCCATTAATTCAGAGGGACTTGAATGTAGGATACTTGACGTGCGTTATTTTTTTTTATTTTCTTATGAAAATCCGTGGTTTTGCTAATGATAATAAGCCTTATGCAATATTCATATTTGTTCCTTCTTCTGTGATTACTGCTAAATTAAACTGACGACTTTGCAAAAACATCAACAACAGAGAATTTCATAATATGTTTGAGATTAATTGTTTTCTGCAGGGCTCATATTTTCAATGAATCAGAGCTTCCCTATTAACTTCCTTGTTCCTTAGTTATGAATACAAATAATCATATCCGACTGCGAATATAAATAAAATAATTATTGTTAATTCCAACAACATCCTCTCAAAGAGCGCTCTATTCATAAACACTCAATATCAATGTTTTTGTATTGAATATTTCCTACCTACGGTTTCATATTATATAATTTCGAATACGCAAAGATGGAATGTAAAAGAACATTGAAGAACTATTGTATGTTTATAATTAAAGAGGTAAAAAAATATATACGGAAATAATTAATCAAGGAATACAATTAATTTCAGCAGATCTCGTTTGGATTTTAATATGTACATTTGTACATAGTATTAAATAGTTACATATTGTGCCTTTTATTTATAAACTTTAGATTTTACTCTCTCAATAACCATTCAAACGTAATAACCCTCACCATAACTAAGTTTAGTTGAATTAAAAAATGTAAAAATCTCTACGACAAAATCGTACATGTGATGCAGCGAAATTTAAATATTTCATATATCAAAATTCGCAGACATCTCACTAACGTTTGCACATTTGAAGTAACCTAATAAAGAATTAAGCGAACTCGTTGCAAATATTATGTTAGGGTGAATTTGCATTTTATGCTCATATTTTCTCTGCTGACTATAAATACCTAATTTAATTGTGTTTTGAATCATGTACCTACCTTACTTAACGTTTTACAAATATTAAAATTAAAAATGGTTTGTGTAATTAACGATCGGATGCGAATAGGTACTTCAAATAGCATTTGAAAACAAGAACCTTTTATTCACATATTTTACAGAAGGTACAAAAAATTGATAGCGCTTTTGGTCGACTAACTTATTCTTCGTACAAAAGAGTAATCGACCCAGATATTGAAAGAAACGTGCTGAGAATGAAAACTTAACGAGAATAGGGTTCATATATGAAATTCAGAATGTTTAACAGATTGGATCAGGAAGTGTGCATAAGTTAGGCGAATAGTTTCCTCACGGCCTCGCTAAGACTATAAAGCAGGAGAGGAGTGCTACGCTGCCGAGAATTGTAATATGATAATGAAATTTGAATCAAACTTCGAAACATAATATGTAGAAGACCACAACGAACTGTTATACCTACGTATGTTGGTACTAACATGTATATTTATAATACGTACAGTGAAATAGATTATGATCAGGAAAAAATTGGCATAAATTGTGGCAAATTCCTGGAAAAATTTTAAATGCGTATTCTGTGTCTTATTCTCGCACCGCGGTTTATGTGGGGAATTAAAATTACGGATGGTAAAATACCTTTCAATCACCCCTTAGACAGGCTTAATATAAAACCTACATTGATTAATGAATTACATGGTTTTGTTATATATTTCTAAAATAAAAGTATTATTAATGGTAACTGTTGTTTTCTGTTGAGGCCACTTCCTTAATTCTTTAGAAACCTGGGTTAACGGTTAGTTATACCGAATCCGTAATTAATACATTGTTAACTGTTGCTAGCCAGATCTTATTTATAATCAAGATTCCTACACAGCGGACTGAGGAAATTATGAAGGATAAGCCGAAATCACGCATTCTATATTTGAACTTCTTAGACATTACCAGAAACTTTTAATGAATTGTTTCTTATAACAAAATACATATTATTAACTTACCAATTTAAAATCCGAATCGAAGGCAAGAAACGGACTGATCACAAACATTCGAAACGAGCAAAAAAAAACTATAAAAAAAACGAATAATGACTGGCACCCCTTTTTATGCACTGTAATGAGGCACCCATATAGAGTAAACAAGTAAAATATTAATATTACATATCATGTCTACTTATATGTACATATATAGATTTTATGCTATAAATACATCCACGAATCGTACTCGGTATTTGTGGTTTCAGTCTGACATTGACATGGCACCCTGTTCTATCTCTACTAAGGGATTATCTGTAAGTTATAATATAAATGAAATGCCTTTGGTTAATCGTGATCCTCAGATATTTAGGTTTGGGAGCGTATAGATCGCATTATATTCACGAAATTGTATC
>DWEM01002557.1:0-11878 GCA_018245935.1 Agara belti belti | reverse complement strand
GGTTAGGTGCAGTCTACGATGTAGCACGCTTGGCTAGATATTCCCCGTTGGCTCTTGTGGCCTGTTCTAGTTCTGTATGTAATGTAATGGACAACATTAAAAATTTTTCGATGTACTTAAAGTTCAAAATAATTCTTTGATATGTTGCAACACGAAGAACAAACGTTATTTTGCGCTTACAATATCAATCAATATTCCTTGCCACTTGTGATTAATATGACCTGAATACACTTTACTATACTCATGGGTAGATAAATGAATGCAATAGTGTAATTATTTTATAATACACAGTTTTATACACATTTTCCTCGTAAACTAGACTACGATAATAAACCACAACTCAGAATCATAACAGACTGTTCGAAGTTTATTGTTCTTTTGTTATTCTATTCCAAAATAAAAATTCCCTTTTGTTCGTTCCAGTGTTCTTGTAAATCGCATAAACATGAAAATGAAATATTATACGTTATATTGTGAATTTTGCATTAAACGTAACAAAATATGTAGCATAATCTGTTACGTTGAATGAAAATGTTAAACATTTTAAACAAAGATTTCAAGATCCGAATCTAAGGATATTCCACTTCAGTGCGAATTGCATCAACTAGATAACAACCGTAGACCGTAAGTTTAATGGCCAAAACTCGACCACTCCAAAACGTCTTCTACGGCGTACAAATTAAAGGTGAAGATTGCGTGAATCTACGCATAATTTGAAATATCACTGAAGAGCATCGTTACCATTGATGCGTGACCTTAATACCAATTGCGAATTAATCGAAATAATTGGTTTAAACAATTGAATTTTAGATCGGCATTGAAGTTATGGTGTCGCTTCACCGTCGTCGAGAAACGAATATAAAATATAGAAGGTATTTAATAAACCATTTATTAAGTGCAACTGACATTGATAAAACTCTCTGATGCACTTGTGAGTCGTAGTCAAATTCAATTTCAAATTCTTTCCATTCATTGTTATGAGCTTGGGGCGCTTCTTTGTCTATGGTTGGCTGTAAGTTTAAAAGCCGATAAAGAGAACTTACAGCATGTTTAAAATAAGAAAATAAATATATTTTTTACATCTTTTTTTTATCAAAATATTCGGCCAAGCGTGACCGATCCCTGAAGTGGTGAATGATTGTGACAAATTGTCAAAAGGGAGAACGTAACCTGCAGGTTGCGGGAGTTTTGCTACGGTGATTTTTCGCGCGTTTCGAACATTGAAGCATCTAGTGCCTAAAACAAATGTATAGAAATGTAGGTACTAACGAACGAATTGAACGAATCGTACACGCGTCTGGCGGCGCGCTGGTGACTGAAACAAATGTATGAATTAGTGCGCCACATTCCACGTTGTCAAGTGACAGACGCGCCTAATAGTACCGAAACCAAATCAACTTCATTGTATTCGCAGCAAAACGATGATCGTAGATACCTTTATTCATAAGCTAGGCTAGCTTGCAATGCTTGCTTACATCATAAACACTACATAGTATAAAACAAAGTCGCTTTTCGCTGTCTGTCCATATGTATGCTTAGATCTTTAAAATTACGCAGCGGGTTTTGATGCGGTTTTTTTTAATAGATAGAGTGATTCAAGAGGAAGGTTTATATGTATAGTAACAGCCATTATATAGTAGAGAAATACTGTTATTTTTCAGGTGTCTAATGTGATGTCGAAAATAGTTAAATTTTTTGCGGCGGGGGCGGAACGAACTCCTTGCAAAAGCTAGTAAATTATAAACATTTTAGTAAAGAGGTTCTCGGAAGAAATACCTCCAGAGTTCAGGTTGAATATTCATAGGAATGTTAATAAAGGTTTCCACACTCACTCGGGTTTAGGAAAGTAAAATCCGGATATAGTCGGACTTGTGCTGTCTGTAATACATATTAGTGAAGATTGCTAGTATATCTACTAGTGAAACGAATACTATCGCTTTTCGTTTACCTGTTCGCAGTAAGACAAGTGAGCGAGGACCTTAGCACGGATACTCAACGGAAGTGTGGCCTGGTTTCACAGACGATCCAATTCACAACTGTATCAAATAATAAACATCCTGTCTTCGAAGATAACACATTACTTTCTCTTACAATGTCACTGCAATGTACGTGTAGGCAAGATCAGTTTACTCCCAAGCAATTATTCCGCTTACAAACACTGTCTCTATTAAAGAGTACTTTGCGACGGTAACTCTTTGTATTGTTCTAAAACAATTGCCATTAGCCTTCTGCAAAACGTAATGCATTATAGTTCTATTCATATATTTATGTGTTACAATGTTTGATACTTCTTACCATTTGAAGGGATAAAAGTACTACAATTTTTATGTCATTTCTTGGTTTGTTTTATGCACATTTCTTGTTGTATGATTACAATTGGTTGGCGGGAAGAGATTGCTCGTTTAGTAATGTGGCCGCCAATTGTGCCTATGCTGAGATATTTATGAGTAACTAGCTGTCACGGCGAACTTCGTACCGCCTAACAATAAATTAACAGTTTAGTTATACCAATACCTGTACCGATTTTAATGATATTCGGCGGGACGTACATCATATTATGTTTGACAGCTAAGCAGTTAATACGCAAAAATTAAATAGCTTTTATTACCATTTTCTTCCGAATTTTTTCATTTTTTTTCTCCATAAGAACCTTCCTTGTGCCTTAACAAAAACGTTTAAAAAAAAATTGCCGAATTGGTCAAGCCGTTCTCGAGTTTTCCGCTTACGAACACATGCGGCGATTCATTTTTATTTATGTAGATAGATATTCTAAGAAGGACCAGAACTTAATCTCGAAAGCATATTAATAGAAACCTGAAGATGCTTATTTATAATCTAATGTAAAATTGAATATAGTGAAATATTATCACTAGGTAGTCTTTACGGTGGTTACCTTACGATATAGCGAAGCAAATGAAGTAGCCATTTTTGGGTTTCTATAATTATTTTTGGTACTTTCAAGAAACTTGTCCAAACCGAGTAAAACGAATATAACTTTATGGTACATACAGTTGTAACACACAAGAGTTCTGCCTTACCTTCCTGCCGTTCAGTCTTTAATATTATACCTAGTCTTTTGTTCGGTAGGTTCGTAGGACATCGTCTTAGATGATAAATTTTGGATAATTGCCAATTGTCATCCAGACACCCGATAAACGAGGAACCGATACATAAATCTGGATGATGAATGTCAATTGACCTCGTTTACAAGTTCACGATAGTAATGATAGCAATTTAAAGAATCAAATCAAAGGTTATTAAGACGAATGTGAATGTTTTTTTGTAACTAAGTGGACAATTTACGTATTAAACGCTATCATTATCAAATATACGTCATATATTATATAGCAGTGAGAAACAGGAGCAAAGTGAATAATCATTTCGGTTCTATTATATATTTATTTCGAGTACAAAATGCTTTAAAATGTCCTCAACGACTTTCATTTGATATTACAATATTAGGCTGTATTTTAAAATTAAATATGTTTAGCATTTTGATTAATTAAGCTGATTGAGACTTCGAAATGTAACATTTTTTCAGTTTCCTTGAATTTAATTTACTAGTCGGCGGCGATGGGTGCAGTACAACTTAACAAAGTTTATATTTAGTCTTCACTAAGTAAAAATGTATTCCTGTTTATTAAGCAGTAAGATTCCAGATTCCAAATTCTAATTACGACACAATGTTGATCTTTACAACACATTCCGTACGGTTATTTTTACTGTGCCCAAAATAGAAGACCACTAATAATGAGATGAGAACAAATTATATTTTATATGTATGTATTTGTACGAGTAAGACTTAAACACGAAATTAATTCCAAAATATACTTTATACTCAACGAGAATTAATTACTACTACAAGGCAAGCCTACCGAAAACCGTAGGCGAACAAAGTTTTCAGCGTAATTTCAGCGAGACAATATATATAGTACGGTAGTTGAGTAAATAAATTGCTGGGCGATCAGAAACTTCGAAGAGATTGATTAATTTATGATGTTGGGACGGATGATGAGAGAGAGGTAAGAATGTTGTTATCTCATATTCGCATTAGGTTTATACGTTGATACCTAGAAAAGTATAACAAACATAGTGCTCATATGGGATAAGGGTTAGTGGTAGCGATAATAAAAAAAACATTACTACCTGGACATAGTGTTGTTTTTAAAATGTAATGTGAAAGGATTTTATGCTGTTTTGCTTTTGAGCGCCGTCGTCTGATGTCCATCGGATCAATAGATGCTGGTTCGGCGGGATTGATACTAGGAATTCATAACACGCCGGGTTAATTCCAAGAAAATTATTAATGATAGTCGACTAAAAAAGCGCGCGAATCGCTCTCAGGTACAACGCAACACGATAAATTCGACCTAACGGGAAGAACAATTAGCATTACCCTGTACAAAACATTTCTGTAAATTATTCTTCCTTATCTCATGTACAGAAGCATTGTAGCAAAGTCAGTAAGCACATGTAAGACGTCTTTTTTATCAGACATTTACTAACAATGTAGTGATGTTTATACTGTCACGCTTTATCCCATAGGATGAGCAGAGAATTTCCACCGGTTGCAAACAAACAAACAAACTGACAAACTGACAAACTTTTGTCTGTTCTACCTTCTACAAAGTCGTTAAAATAAAGGTACCTTGATCTCGATGCGTCTCCGGAGGCTACTTCTTGCGCTCATGTCAATTTCGCAACTTTCACATCAAAATCAGCAATAAAAGAATCATTTTTCATATCTCCAACATATTTTAAACGTATATGGTACTATTGTCATATAATAAAATAAGCCTAAGAGGAGGCAAATAGGTAGAGCGTACACGGCGCAAGTTTTACATAACGTGTTACATGAGGTTGTAGAACCGACACTGCGAAATATCCTATACCTACAATACACTTCAGATGGCATATAAAGTGCTAGGGCAGCAGAATAGTCGGGAGATTGATGAATTTATCAAAACTGTAGGGATGATGAGAGAGAGAAAAGCATCTGTTGCTGTCTCATCACAAAACGTTGGTACGGTTCACCCCAACATCGTCTATGGGAGTGGGAAGTTTATTGGTTGAACCGTATACGGACACAAATGAAACGCACACAGATACATTTTGCATAATCTGTGTAACATTTAACGTTACGGCTTCGTCGTAGTGTTCGTTTTACAATACAAAGCAACGGCTCTTAAGCCGTTCTGGTTTCGGGGACGGCATGAAGATTCTTCACCAGATCAATACATGCCGTTTCAGCGCGAAGCTACTAGGAGTTCAGCAGTGCGGTGGCGGTCGCATTCGGAGAATGAGCGAGCACGAGCTCCGAAGGCTTGCAGTACTGATTCGTCTCGTGTTATGGTAACACGTGTGTGAGTCCGCAGCAACCGAATGACATCTAGTGAACGTGACATTCGCTCGTTATAATATTTACGTAAAATTGGTTATTGATAATACTTTTTCCTTACTTTTGCGTAACGATAAAATTAACGACATCATTTCCGAAAGTAGTTTCAGGCCACTGAATCTGTCTCTCTTCCTTACAATTGAAACGTGAATATTTGTTTACTAAACAAGAATTAGTGTCTATTATCTATCAACTACTTCTGTTTTGAGATACGAGCAGTAGTGGGAGTTGGAAATGGTTTAGAATTATATTTAAGTCTGGAAATAATTAGCATTACACGGATTTCTGCAAATTCGCAATGGAGCAGCGTGGTACAGTGCGCTCGTGGCCCGCAGTTGCGTGGGGCGTCCGTGCCCAGCTGTGGGCCGTAAAGGTTGCATGCAGCCATGTATGATTATTAAAAGATAATACATTTATGGATATATTTAGAAGACTGTAAAAAAAATATTAATAACCAATGTATTCTTAATATCCTTGAGCTAATTAAATAAAAGAGATTATCAGAATAAAAAACGGGATTTTAATACCCTTTTATTCTTTCTCAGCAGTGCCTTTATTTCTTAATGGGTGTTCGTAGTAGTATAGCTAATTTTCAACTTCGGTTTTTAAAGTAAGTTTCATTTTGTAAAGCTTTCAAACACGCAATAAATATATTTCAATTGCTTAGAAATTACTTGATAATCACTAATCTGCCACTGAAATGGAATGGGATTTAACTGAATACAAACGACTTTCCAGTTTTGGGTCCACTACAGTGGAGACCAAAAACCATAAGTCCCACCGGAGCAGATAAATTGTCATTCACATACATACATATATACATATATACCATCACGCCAGGTCCCTAACGGGGTAGGGACAGTCTGGGTAGACCCGGACTGTCTTATCTCAACCAAATAGATCAGGTACGGGCTGACGGAGGAGTCAAGAGTCTCCGAAACCGGCGTGTATGCATGAAGAGTGATGAATGTAGACGAAGCGCGTCAGGTTTGCAAGGACAGAGATATTTGGCACTCGGTCCTTCCTGCCTATTGTCATTCAACATTTGACAAAAATTAACGATGACTATTAAGTATGTCAAGTTTTTTCTAAAGGAATGTGTGTTGAAGCGTTTTATTCATTCATTCGATACAGAAATAACAGTCTGTTTAATACTGCAATTATTTCGCGTATATTTACCACGGTGCGACTGTTAATGCAGTCTCAGCTAATAGGCATTTACTGCGGTCTATAGCTGTTAAAAATTGTGACAGATCTTTACACTGGATTAACTTGTAAACTTTATGAAGTAACCAAGTACCTACCTAGACTTTACACTTGCAAATATACGAATGCCGCCAAGCGCTTTTAATTACAATATCACATTACTGATGAAATATAAGTTTGCTTGCGCAGCACAACAGCGATTAAAAAAATAATTGACACTATAAAGTCATGTCCTATCATGATTGAGTGCTTCCTCCGGAGTGTTCTATTCAAAGTTCTGAAATAAAAGAAAATTGAACAAGACTTTTCATTGTCATGTAATCTAAAATGTCTCTTGTTTCACAGGCTGCACCAAAATTGACATGAGTTTCTTTGCAGGAGGCCATAAAGAACAACACAATTATCATTATTATATCAGATATATTTATTTTCTTTATTCACGAAATCACTTTATAGCACAAAGTTTATAACAATTGAACATTTTTGTTACGATTTTACACAAGACAATCACATGTTTTTAACCACTACATTAAAATTATATAAGTATTTTGAAAATATTTTTACAATTGGCACTCGATATAATCATCTATTATCAAAGTAGAGATTCTCAAAATATGTAGGTTGAAGCACCTCAAACTATACAAATGAATAATCAACTGCCAACGACATTAATAAAATAATATCTTTTACTTTCCCCCAATACACTGCAAGATGAAATTAAAATATTGTAGTCAATATTACATTTCTGCTTATAATTTATTCAAAATCTTATACACAGATCTAAACATTATTGTTCGATAGAAAAATTATAACGTTGCTTATTGGAATTAAATATATCATTCGAAATTTTTTATCACACTTTACAGGACCGATTGCGTCGAAAACTTTACAAATTTCAAACGGAACGCAAATTTTAAACATAAACCAAATGTCAAAGTGACATTTGACAATTAAGATACAATTGACTGATTTACTTTTATTACAATCTGTGTATGTAGCATATATTTTAATAGTATTAAAATCTTTATAAAAATACAAGGATAATAATCTGATCCGAACAAATCTACCATAAAATCTGTTTTGTTTTTATTTTGGTTTAATTTATATTTATAGAGTACCTATAGAAAAAAATATGAGACATTTCAAAACGCAAGCATGATTTAGCATTTTGCCTTGCATATCACTTTCATAATATAAATATATACTAATTCGAGCGTCACAATTTCAATGTCACAATAAAATGTCTGGATTTTCGCAGGTTGCTGATGTTCGGTCTTAAATACATTGAACAAACGTTTTTTGTTTTTGTCACATTATGCTTGTACGCTTTTCCCAAATTTGCATTGATGTATGTTTCAATTTTCATTTTAATACATTTAGTATAAAAATTTATTATTTCAAAATCTTATACATTGCCTCATTGCATTCATCTTAGGAGGTGTCTTTATGATTGGTTTAAACCCTATCGTGATCATACTTGATGCAGCAACAAGAACGAGGTCAAAGATAAAAGTTTTTGTCAAATATTATTACCACTATACTTTATGCATCGTGACAGGATAATATCAGAAAAGTTACACAAGCAGGTCCAAGACGAACTGTCAGTCAAAGTCTGTCATTTGTACAGTGCGGACGATTTACTGCTACTATCATAGTACCTCAAGTTAATTTGGTTCCTATTTGTGATTTATGGGCATTGTGATACAGATACAATATTTAAATGTAATTGAATCGATTTGTTTCACAATAATCTGGTACTTGGCAAATAACAATATAAATATATTAGCCAAAACATAATTGTGATATGAAGTAGAGAAACTTAAGAATGAATACCACTAAAATAACAGGTAACATTGATAAATAGTGTATAGGACTTAAAAAATTGAAGTAAGAATGAACATAATGAAAAACAAATAATGCAGCGATATTAAAGGGATGATCAATGATCAGCAAACCGAATTAAGAATATGTAAAAACTCTGTGGAAGCCATCGAAACGCTTTTTACATTTAGTGGCATTTGTTTACCCATTTGATCATTAATATCAGTCAACTAACTATCTGTCCTTTTCACTGACACACAAGTGCGAAAGAGAAGAATCTGATATTATCTTGTCTCGATGGAAAGATTATAATACAATAGCTAAGAGCTAATTCAAATTTTAAAAATCTTAATAGATCTTTGTCTGTCTTTAAAGTATAGAGTAAACATAGCGAAAAACCCCATTGTTTTTGAATGTTATAAAAATTAATATTCTTAATATTGTAATCCTATCACTTCTCAATACTCTATTGTCTTCGACATACCTACATCACATTAAAATTACAGCATCAGTGTCATCATCAGACACAGGCTTGCCTCAACACGCACCACTGTGCTCACCTTTGGCTATTCTCACCCAGTTTCAACGTGGCCCACGGACACAGACCTAGCACGCCGAAGTGACATCGGACAAACTCTGCCTGAGGTCCGATAAGACATTTAAATCCTATATTAATATTATTTGATTTTATAATTCATACAATAACATGCACAGCTGAGCACATAAGATATAATGTAAATTTGCTCCGCGCAGCATACAAGCGAAGCTAAAATTCGTAGAAGAGCTCTTCACGGTCGCAGATTATTCGTCGGGCACGTGCGCATCCGCGTGGACCACGGGGTCTCTCTCCGGGTCGGTCGGCACTTCGTTTCGGCGGCACCAGGGACACTTGGGCGCGAACCCGTTGTACCGGCACATGCCCACGATGAGTATCGAGAAACCGATCAAGTGCTGCCAGTGGAACGCCTGCCATCTCAAGCTCAGCGACACCATCCATACCACTAACGTTCTGGAAGTACACATTGCCTTTATTGATTCTTTGAACAATACCTTGACAGTTTTTATTAAATCGAAGCAATTTTGAACTGAAGAACACAAAGCTGATGAAATATTGTAACAGTTATGGCTGTGCGGACGTAGCTACAGCTTTGTCATTTTTTAAATATTCAGAAATAGACCCCGAATATTCAAAAATGGAGATTAGTTGGTGTCATGTGGGTTGATGTTGTTGCACTGAGAACTCGTTTGAAATTATTTGTGACAGTTAAGACTAGAACACAATTAAATATCTGTTGTTTAATCACAGAAATTGGTCCTTATATTGTATTCATGGTTTTTTTACAAACATTCTGATTGTATAGTGTTTAGTTCGGTTGTCAGTGAGTTATGAGAATTGTTCAGAGTTCATTGTTTCGGAGCTGCGACAATATCTAAATGTCAGGTATTTTTTCTGGGTCGGTTTTATTGCACTTGGCTCGGTACCTGTTCATAGCACTCAAAGTTGATCCTGGTAGGCTTCGTTTACAAATGATTACTTATTCATTTTGTATAAATGGAAGGTTTAATTTGATTTTGTTTCATATTTAGCTTTCACAGCAAAAAGCTGGCTGAACAAGGTTTATATTCAGCTTTGTTTTATGTTATAGCGTGTACCTTATGGAGTCTAAGACCATCCTGGTGGTGGCGGACATCTCCTTGGTGACGCTGATGCCGGCGAAGTTAAAGAAGGCGATCGATATTATCATGAACACTATTGAGATCAGTAGAGCCGGGTTGTTTCCTGGAAATATCGCAAATTACATTGTAATTACTATAAATTCCTTCAAATTACTCATCAGTTAGATAGATAGTTGGTTAGTTGTTGGTTGGAACTATTTACCTGCGTTTCACAGTCACTCTTTATACCCAATTATGTGTGTGGAGAAGTTTTAGGTCTTTTAAAATATCTCTGTGGAGTGTGATCTAGTCAGCCTTCCATCGCCTACTGACAACTGGCCTTGAATTAGCAGGTAGAAAGCTATTCTGACACAAATGAAGAGGCAGCTAACCACGTCAACGGCAGACCACAACATGCACAAAAGATCCATGTATATTTATAGAATTCATTGGACAGTAAGAAATTTGTAAACCGTTTGAGCATTATCGAGCACTGACATTAAGCATGTATGAACTGGGACATTATCAATAGTACATCAAGTAACGCTGGTTAGTACAAGATAACACTGCAAACACTGCAAGCTTCGGAATGTTAATAAATAAAATAAATAAGTTACAATACCAATTTGCACGAATCCATCGATAACGTCTTCGACGGTGCCCCTAGGGTTGTGCCCGAAGTGCGGAGGCGCCGGGATCCAGTAGAATATGACCAATAGAAACGATAACATCGAGAAACCGAAAACGCCCTCCCAGCCGACCGCTTGCAACGATGGAATCTCAAGGCCTGCAATCGAATTGCACTTTATAAAATAATTCTCTTGACATATAGATATATATAAATTTGTTGCACTTGTATACCTTATGTGTATTGTTTTTGTGCACATATCTGAGTGTGTTTTTTGTAGTATATCAATTGATATAAAAAACCCAAAAACGTTTTAACGAAAGTAGTTTCTTGAAATGTTGTCACGTAAGTATGTTGATCCGAACAATGCACTGAACTATTATGTAATCAACATTACATATGTGACAACTGATAAAAGGTTTTCATTGTAGGAGGACGTAGATTCACAGTTATGGAAAGTTCACCCATAACCAATGGGGCAGGTATACACTCCTTTATAAACAATCAGTATGCAATTGATTGGTTACAACATAACTAGGCTACGACACAGTTTTTACAAGTATTATAGCCGTTTACGAGCATTGAAAATGTTACACTCGTTGTACAATAATTTTTATTAAACCTTTTTTAAACAATCAGCATACTTGACCCTTATATAGAATTTCATCAAAATAATCAATTATTCACCTACCAGCGACATATTTCTCCTCATACACCATTTGGCAGGCTGTAATGACTTGTGCCAATATGATGAGCATGTCGCCCGTGATCAAGCTGTTCTTGCCCTTTGACTCCTCGGGGCTCGGGTACCAGGAGTCCGTGATGCCCACTATCATCAGACCGATGATAATGAACACTGAAAAAATGATCAACATTTTCATTATGTTAATTACTATAATATCATGTGAAGGAAAAACTTTTTACCCCTTTTTACGACACTTACGTGGACGAAGAAGCATAAAATTTGGCACAGTTAAAGTTTATATGGAGAAGAAGTCTAGAATTACGGCATTTGTATAATAAAAACTATTAGAAATACACTGCTGCTACTACTGCTACTGCTACTTTGACTGCCTCGTTGGTCGAGCGGTCGCTAGCGCGACTGCCGATCGGGAGGTCCTGGGTTCAAATCCCGGGTCGGGTACTGTTGGATTTTTCTAATTTAGAAT
>DWEM01002556.1:0-11881 GCA_018245935.1 Agara belti belti | reverse complement strand
CACCCCGGACCGTGCCCTCCCTGCCCGCAAACAGTGAATGGAGCGTGTTACTGCCAAAAAGAATCAATGAGAGTCAGGTGCAGCTCTGCCAGGTGGTCCTGCTCAAAACCATGCAAGAAAATACTGCAGTGCAAGTCGCATAAGTGTGAAACTCTTTGCCATGACGGCGACTGCCCTCCATGTACTTACACGAGCCTGCAGCCTTGCCAATGTGGCGCCGAGAAAGTAAAAAGACCATGCAATGATTTAAAATGGCAATGTACTAGGAAATGCAACAAGTCATACACCTGTGGGTACCATCAATGTGAGAAAGTTTGTCATTTTGGTGAATGCGGTGAGTGCCCCAACTCTGGCATGATGACCTGTCCTTGTGGCACCAATAAGAGGCATGTAGAATGCCCGGATGTAATTGAAACTTGTGTCAGCACTTGTAACAAGAAGCATGAAGACTGTGAACATAATTGCCCCGAAAAATGCCACAAGGGACAGTGCCCACCTTGTCAAGTTGTCGTTGAGAAGAAGTGCTATTGTCTAACACATACCAAATCATTGCCATGCTGCAAAGACTTCAGGTGTGAAACCAAATGTAGAGGAATTAGGCCGTGCAGAAAGCATGGTTGTGGAAAGAAGTGCTGCAATGGCAACTGTCCACCGTGTGAAAAAGTATGCGATAAGCCCTTACATTGTGGTCGCCACAGGTGCACCAATATATGTCATCATGGTCCATGCTACCCCTGCCACCGAGAATCTAAAATAACTTGTCGATGTAAAGAAACCTATGTAACAGTACCTTGTGGTAGAGAAAAGCAAACCAAGCCACCAAGATGCAATCATCAGTGCAAAATTAGGTACAAGTGTGGACATGTCACGGAAAACCAACACATTTGTCACTTTGGAGACTGCCCACCGTGCAAAGCTGTATGCCTGAAGATTTACACAAAATGTGAGCATAAATGTAAAGCGACTTGCCATGAGTATGTTGCTGTGGTTTTTAAGCAGGTAGAGAAACCTGCTACGCCATGGGAAGTTCAGCCGCCGAAAACTAAAATAATGACCTTGGATTGCCCCCCTTGCGAGACTCCTGTTTCCGTCACTTGCTTCGGAAACCATGAGGTGGAGCAACAGCCGTGCCATACTGCAACTCGCCGATCCTGTGGCAGGGATTGTGCCCAACCTCTAGGTTGCGGCAACCACAAGTGTACACAATCATGCCATTTGCTCAGTTATGATACTGACTATCCTAATGTCCCACACATTTGCAGGCCATGTAACAGAGAGTGCTTAGTGGTCCGTCCTGAAAAGTGTGGTCACAAATGTGCAAAGAAAGGCTGCCATTCCGGGCCATGTCCACCTTGTGAAATCTTGGAACGAATGCCTTGTCACTGTGGAATCACAGAACTATACTTGCGCTGTAAAGAACTTTCAACAGCTACAGAAGAAATGCTATGTTGCAACCAGCAGTGCCCGAAGAATTTAGCATGTGGACATCGCTGCAAGAATATTTGTCACTCTGGCCCATGCAATGAAGATCAGGTTTGCCTGAAGAAAACAAAAGTGTATTGTCCATGCGGTAACATTAAGAAAATAGTGCCCTGCAACGCTGCCCGGAGCTCTGAGAGTAATATCACTTGCGATACCACTTGCGAAGCCAAAGAAAGAGCGGCGAAATTGGAAAGAGAGAAGGAAGAACAGAGGTTAAGGGAGTTGGAAGAGGAGAAGAATCGTAAAGAATTAGCTGAGTATGAATGGAAGTTAAGCGGCAAGAAGAAGAAATATAAAGAGGTTAAGGTTGTGGTGAATACTGATGAACGGAGCTTTATACAAAAATATTGGGTTCCTATTTTGTCCTTATTTGTGGTAATATTAGCTGCATCTTATTATATATTTTATGTGTAAACTCAATTTTTTTTTGTATAACTTATTTAGTAAATTATCCAAAATGTAATCTAATCACCTGAAAATACACTAAGACCAGGCATAAAATATTATATTATATTTCCTTTCAGTGTTCTAATAATTTTACGGTTTCTATTGAAGCTATAATACATTGTTTCAATTTAATTTGTAGTTATATAAGAAAAGTCAATGTCTTTAGGAATAAAATGCACAGATATTCACTTGCGTATAGATGTATTCACATTGCAATTCATGGACTTATGTTCATATTATATTTTAACTTGAAAATACTACACCATATATATAAAACATATCTATAGTAAATAACATTGAGTAGGAATGATTATATCATTAGGTATTATCTTGAAATATTAAGTTCGTGTGAATTTTATGATTATAAAATAAGTATGACTGTCGGTAATCAAAGGGGTCTATTTCCATCCGTAGTTTTTGCAAGTTTTCATAGTTGTAATAGCCCTATTGTTAAAGTATCCGAGATTAGAATATAGTTAGTATTTACACTAGTAATTATTTATTATGTGGGTGGTGATTTTATAATAAATATTACGAATATGTTGCTTTTTATTCATCTACTTACTTACGTTCTTTTTCAAGTTTTTATGTGTTCTAATATAGTAAATCAAGAGAAGGTATCGTTTCATTAATTTAATTACAATTTCAGTTCTATGTTCCAAGTAAAGCCTGACCAGGTAAGTTAATGTGTGTACCTTAGGTAACGCTAAAAGAACAGATCACTACTTGTCTCATATTTTCTGATTTGCTGTCTGTTCTACTGAATTTATAAACATAATACGTATTTATCATTTAATGAAAAAAACTATATTTTTTAAACCTTTGGTAAATTTTACAACGGCGTTACGGTTGAGCCCATGTATGCCATGTTACGTTTTTGTTGATCTACATATATACGAACACAAGGCTTGAATACCAACAACATTGACAAGTAATCGGTAAACAATTTGATATCTCATTTCTTTTGTCGAGTTATACAACAATTCGGTAATATTGTCACATTATGTGAAACTTGCGATTAAGTTCATTAGTTTCGATTTTGAAACATAAAGAAACATGAAATATAGTTAAACAATAAATAGTAAACATAATATAGAATACTTGTAAAGTATGCCTTTTTAGACTTGTCAATGTATTCATGGCTTGTATCGATATTGTTACCGATTTCAAATATGGAACTGGCACGCTTCTTTAGAAAAAAAGAAATTAAAAACAAGAGAAGAGCGCGCTGTGTTTTGTTTTCCCGCGCTGTTCGTGGCGTTCGGATGTGACGATTCATTTGTAGAGAATTATTTTATTTAAGTGCTATTTAATCATATGTTTAGTGTGATTGTTATCATTCTTTTGTTATTCATTGTGATTGTTTAGTTTGTATTATAGTTCGGACATATTTGACGTAACTTTCTTGTGTTAAATATTTAATTCCCTTCTGATCGATAAGATATATAAGAATATCTTTATTATGTAATTTGGTCCAAGGTAAGATTGGATAGTTTTTATCTCGATTAGTGGCACCCGTATTTGTTTCATTGCAAATTAACCTTTTTTTATGGAACGAGGGCTTGCATTTATATCTGAAGTTTCTGTAAGTTTTCAACAGGTGGCGGTATAAGTTATCATGTCGCCAGGTTGCAAGCGCTGGAAAATAACAATCATTAGGACGTCACATTTACTAATGAAGCTTTGACATCCACAATGGATACTCGTAATTGATTTAACAATGTTTGTCTTGTGTGGCAATCCAACCCACGCCGACGAAGACGGTTGTTCAGTCAAGGTCTTTATCCAATAAATCAGGCCAATCAAAATTTATCTGCACCACAGCAACCCTGGTTCCAGTATACATGTATATATTTAAATACAATAGTCTCATCACATAGTGAGGTTTAAGGATATCACGACCACAGTTACCTGTGGATTGGCAGATTTCACACACCTTGGATTAAAACATTATGGAGAACTAAGGAGTGCTTGTTTCCTCACGTTTGCTTACAGATTATACAGAATTATGAATACACATGTATAATTTTCTTTTATATAAATTACCTTTACATAACTTCATTACTATTGTCTGAGCACGAACCCTGCACTGTTCCTTGGCTGCAGCGACGCGGGGCTGGAGCAGGGAAAACAGAAGAAAGAACTGCAGGAGTTCACATGACATCTATAATCACAGAATAAATCTTGTGATGTTAGTTTCATATTTCTTGAGTAATACGATGTAGCATGACTGGCGTTGATGTACATGTCATCCAGGAATTATACATGGTATAGTGCTTGTGGTCAAGCTATAGGTGTGTTATAGAAAAAGAAAATATAAAATTATTGTATGAAAACAACTTTATTCTTTTGAAATATTTGAACGCTTTGCATCTTGTCTTGCCTTCTTTTTTTTTAACAAAATTTGTTTCTTCTCTTCAGCAGATTTTTTCAATCCTTTCATCTTGCGCGTCTGAAGTCTACTGACATCCTGTTTACCGACATGAATACGACCCATTTTAGATCCAAAGGAATCCCTTGAAATATTTTTCTTAGTTATTGGCTTCACTTCTCTTGGTACTCTGCATGCTTCCTTATATAGATCATCAGAGGCCAACTTTGTTCTTCGTAACGTGAAATCTATAGAAGGACCTGTAAATAGAATGTTATTGAGAAACCTAGTGATTATATTGAGATCAAATTTAGATTACACACTATGAGAAGCTTACAGGTAACCACACAAACATTCACTAACTGTAGATTAACCATGCTCTTAGACATGTACAATGTTTTCAGTGTTTTCTTGGAATGCACTACAGGGTTTTTTATAGATGGAAATATTGTTGTGTCAAATGTCAGACATGTTGACTTGTTTTCATACTGTTAGCTACTGTTTGGCTGCAACCTTGAAATCCTGGTTCCTGGTGCCGGTTGATGTCTCGTTAGCAAATGTTTTTAAATGCATAAAATAGCTGAAAGAATATAAATCAACATACCAATCTCTTCTAGTTCTACTCTAGGTGTTCTTTGGCCGCTCTTTTTCAATAATATCCTGTATGACCTCAAAAAAATCGTCCCCTCCTCATTTGCTGTAAAACTAACAGCGTGTTCCAAACCCTGTAACCTTATACTTTCAATCTAAAACCCAAGAAAACATGATTACAAAAAATTCTAAAATGTAAAATATGTAGTAAAATTCCAGTCTTGGCCTTTTTATAGCTTCAATAAAAATCCAATTAACATTTTTAAGATTAGTGTCGCTGCATCAGGGACCTTTGAATTTCACTTTTAATTACTTAGGAATCCATCAATGCAACGACACTCATCTTAAATATATTAATAGCTTCTTTTAATGAAGTTATAAAAGGTCAAGAGAAAAATTTCTCTGTATACAAGTATGTATGCATAATAGTTACGGAAACACAATTTTATACCTTTTCCCTTTGAAAGAAATCAATCATCAGTGATTTTAATCTTTTTAGGTCCGAGTTCAGGTCCCAAGCAGGTCCATTAAACAATAAGCATGGTTTGATGCCAGCTAGAACTTTCATATTGTGGAATTCTGACATAGCCTTGTAATTGTCAGCTCCTAGTTCAATCATGTCCAGAATGTTGTAGTTGAATGTTCTGCCCAGTATAATATTGTGTGGCCGCTTCTTAGAGTGTGACCCCACACCAAATAAAGATGCCTCCTTTTTGTAACACAACCTGAAATTGGGAACATTTGAATTACTCAAGTGTATCACAAACTGATAAAATATCTTTTTATTTTAAAGAGCATACAATGTAAATATAGCTGTAGACTTCAGTGAATTATAGAAATGTTTAACTTTAATTAACAAATATTTACTTTTCAATCAAAGAAGCGTCTTCGAAAGGTACAAAGTCATTTTTTCTGCTTAGATAAGCCGCATCAGGTTTTTTCAAATCATAAATATCTTTTAGTAGTTTTCTTGTTCGCTCTGAGGGGTTGCGACCTTGCAAGAATATACATTGCTTAGGTCCTTCGATTGGCTTAGGCTCCTTAGAGAGGAGAACTTTTTTACCCTTACGTGTAGTGGGTTTCCTGTGAACACGAAACTTATATTATACACAAATATTATACGCAAATATGTAAAGGAATCGTATTATACTATTATTTCATTACTTTATTCTTTGCATTACAGCCATTTCTCCGTTTTAATTTTACTAAAAACCACAGTGCCACAAACCACCAATCACAAAATACACTTCAAAAACCACATGGTATTGGCAGTCATGACAATGACATGACTTCGCTAAAGAGAAGCAACAGATGACAGATGACGGTTATTTTTTTTTGCGTTTAACAGTCTTGGAATTGTTTACGAGAGCCAAGTTTATATATGGGAAAGAATTAGGCATCTTTAAACAACAATTCGACATTATAATAACTCGAAGCTAACATCTATATTTAAATACGATTAATTGTATGTAAATGTGGGCTTAACGGATGTTACAGATTATTCGGTCTCAGTTTACAATCCTACATATTAATATGTCCATAGCAAAAAAAGCTAAACCGACTTCACCCAAAAGCCCACAAGTATCAAAAAATAATGCAAAAAAGGAATGTTTTATAGAGCAAAATAAACTATTTGATGGATAACATTAATGTAATTCCCGAAATTATTTAGTTCTGATGATTAGTGACACTTTTTTTTGTGACGGAGGGAACTACCTAAAGGTACCGTGGTGCCTTGGAAGAGGCACCGGATTATGTGGAATTTGTACCAACTACAATTTCTGGCTCTCCATAGGGAATGCACCGGTGTCCTCCAGCGAGGCTCTGGCTATCATAACTTACTTAATAGGTCTGGAACAATTACTTCTAAATACTTATTATTTTTTTTGCATATCTGGACAATATTAATCCAAGAGCTAGTCATTTTCGTTTTATTTAATATCATTGCTTTATACTGAGCTGCAAAAATCGCATGGCTATGTTATTTTTTAATAAACAAGATCTCAATCACACCAAATTAAGTGCTCTTAGGTAGGTTTTCCCACGTGACAGAGATAGCTGCCATCCGCGTCTATTTATATAACTCACACACAAATACGAGCATTTGCTTAATAGTCTAGTTTACATTTAGTAAAATCAGTTAAGTGGAAGGAAATGACAGTAGATGGACAAATTGCCGTCCTGTTGTGCATTTACAATGACCGCTACCATGACATATCTTACGGTTTTTCTTGGATAAAGTAAGATAATTTGAAGTATCTTAATATTTATTATATAAAATTACAGATATAGCGAAAACTTGCAACAGTGGCAAACCTGATTTAACAAGACCGAGCATGAACGTAATCTTTTTATTATGGTACCTTACAAAGTTAGCCGAGCACACGATCAGTAATGTCTAATTTCGAAACTAGATATAATGTTAATTAAAAACCATTTATTTCTTATCGCCTTCGGATTGTGGGTTAGCTATAAATAAAGCAAGCATTTGTTTTTAAATCAAGGTCTCAGTAAATATTTGGACAACATCATTTTTAAACCAGATTTTAAAATGCAAAAAAGAACACAATTATCAAAATCTGCAACTTCCTTGTGGATATTGCTGTTGTGGAAATTACACATATGAGTCATATAACTAAAGGAAGGGTTGTTTAATAGGGACTAAAATTTAAAAGACTAAAACATTTACTCTAGGACTAGGTGGACCAGACAGACCCAACTTTGATACATAGAATCAACTTAAATATTATCATTAAGATATCGGAAAATGTTTTATTCTCAGATATTTTTTATTTTATTTTTATTTAATACTAACACTTTGATGTTCACTTTTGATGTTCACCTTTAAGGCATAGTTATAATTAATAAGTATATAAATCAGGCATCATTAGAAGAATTGTTTTAAAATATAATACAATTATGTTATCAATAGAAAACAATATTACTCATAACAATGGTAAAGGAAAACATTGAGAGAAATTTTGCAAGTCTTAGAGTACCATAATCTTCGTTGAGGTGTGTGACTTAGACGTCCGTACTCGAGCAGTGCGGACCTCATAGCCGTCATATTATTAGAGGAGGCTCGTATTCAGCAGTGGAACATACAACAGTAGAAATAATCCCATATTACACTCGTGTAGAAATGGATTACAAAGAACTCTAAGCAGTACCTGCCCTTTTCCAAGTTTAAATTGTCTGAATACAAAATTTCACTTAACGAACAGACAGAGAGTTTCTGATGTGTTTACAAAGTCAACATTGAGGTATATATTATCACAGTATGCAATAATTTTAAACGAGGAATTGCCACAGCGAGCTTAATAAATGCAAAACCGGTATCTCGTGGGCAGATAATATTATACCTGTAGCAGGAAAATCCCCCGGCAGGCAATCGGTGAGCAATTTGGATGACGTCTAAGCAGATGCTTTAGGATTTGCAAATATACTGCAGTTTAATTAATTAACCTCGCTTACAACAAATGTTTCGATTGCCAAAATGTATCAATTATAAAAGTGTACCTATCCTAAGAAAGCCTAGGACGTCATTTCGTGTTAGTAAAGATGTTATTACTAAATTATTATTATTGTTACTAAATATAAGTGTTATTAATAATAAACCGGTATATAAAATAAATCACATTAGATTATAACTAAATCGTCACTTTGTCGGCATGGACTACAATTTGAGATTAGAGCTTAAATTGCTGTATCAAATTCGTGCAAGCTTTTCGCACGTTTACTATAACTTGTGCGTGTTGTGGCGCATCGAGCTCAGGCGGACTTATGTCGCTGTTGTAATGAGTTGTGGTGTATAATACTGTGGCATGAAAGGGTGAACGTTATTTAGTGGTAGAGCGCGGCGCGGGCAGCTGCCGCACACGTTTATCGTTCTCGCCATTTTCTGTTACTTAAAAAGTATCGTGATATTCTTCAACTGAAGATCTCTACAAAACAGAAAAGTGAGTCAATACCTACTTATATGCACGCCATATTAATAAAATTGTAATTTGTTTTCCTTCTTTTAATTTATTTGTATTCAGTTGTTATTCTTTGTTTTTTTTATATACTTAAATAATAATCACCATTTGTCCTTACAATAATTTAGAACAAATTGTGCTTGCTATTTTCTTTCATTGTTCAAAATGATTCGGTGGTCGACACCGTGCGTATTTCTTCTTTCCATCGTCATCGGTCGTTTTAATATTCATTCTCTTATATGTATATAACTTGTTACCTACATTAAAGACTATAGAGTGATATTTTCCTTAGTGTCTCTGCTTTAGTATTTGGTATACATTCATTCATCGAATATGTCCAGCCCATTAAAAATGTTTACTCTCTTCATTCTTAACCTGCCCTATTCAATAACAAAGAAACACATCAAATAAACTGTTATAGATACCCTAGCATTTCAGAAGCGCAGTGTCAATATATTAACCATAAAGTGTTAGTCAATATATTAACAATATGTTTATTATACCTAGTAGTATAAAAGTGAACTCCACATAAGGTCGCTTCCTCAGACAAGGCCTGTAATTAAAGTTTATTTCCGTTAACTACAGTAGGTTTAAAAATCAATTGTCGATTTCTTTATAGCTATGAATATTTTTATATTTATAGCTAACCAGAAGCATAAATATAATTCTTCAGGAGTCTAACCTTAAAACCTACGAATTTTCATACGAAATTGTACACTTCATTTTACCCATTTTCGACAAGAATAGACAAAAAAATTACTTTTTTAAAATGTGTATATTTTACAGCATTATTAAACTGCCAGTTTGGTACCTGATATTGCACATTTATGTCAAAATTTTTATTTAACTCTCTTATAGTTTACATAAGTTTTGGTACAATGTAGACCAAGACAATATACATGTATATTCAGCCCGCTACATTGATATATTGTTCTTAGAGCTATTTTTGAATTTAAAGTCTCTTAGCATACATTTTTTACCATTGTTGCGATTTCATAATGGAGTCGTTCAAGAATTACGTAAGCAGAATTTTAGAAATTTTAACCCCGCTCTCCCCGTAGCCAGCGAAAGTCAGAAAAACCCGGCCTCCCGCCAATATGCTTACGTAAACTTTGGTCTTTACATATATTTTTAAATCTATTCAGGTTTTTTTATTGTTATTTATGTGAATTTACTGTACAATTAATATTCATTCAAGAATATTGTTGACTATTTCGGTTCTTTCTAACTTTGTACTGCGTGACAGCGCGTAAGCAATATCACTTGTTTTTGGGGAATCCCTGCTGTATAGGCTTTTCGGTGCCAAGGATAGACAAGTAGGTTAGCCATATTTGTTTGAATGAAAACCAACTAAATTTTGCAAATAGGTAATAAATATTGCTTACGTAACCACCTTCTAGGCCGCCCCGACCCCCATGTCAACCAAAATGAGCAAAGCAGAGGCCCCGCACCCACCTTCGGTGCTTACGTAATACTTGAATGACCCCAAATATACAGCGAAATAAAATTAAGAGAGGAATTTTCGTAAATCACCTGTTAGTGGATGCTTGTTTACGTCATAAAAGACACACCTCAAATTCTCCCCATCCACCCAGGGTTGACTGGTAGAAAATGCCATGCGGCATTAAGTTCGCCCATTGTTACTTTTTGTTATAAAGGTGCAATCAAGAATAAATAAATAAAAAATTAAAAATAATTGTTACTAAATTATTACACGAAAATTAAACACAACATTGTATACAAATACATAATTAAAAATTTAAATACGTAAATTGCTCTGACTGTCTGTTTCGCTTGTTCAGCTGAATCACTTTAGGATATTATACATAAAACAAACACAGCTCTGTAACATACCCTATTATATTTATGGCTAAAGAGCATATTCTATGAACAGTGACATTTGCAAAATTGATTTTAACCCCGAATAAAATCAAATATTCATTTTTTTCTTATTTTTTATGGAAATTATTAACAAACGAAACAGATTTAATGCGCTCACGTTTTCCATGAGATTTTCTTATAAAGCATACATTATCCCATAGTCCACCAAAATAAAGAAGGCATAACTAAATTAAATCTAAATTAGAATTTGAAATAAGGTACCAATGAGCTAGTTCAGGTTATGAGCGATGTCTGGCAGACTAATTGAAACGAGCAATGGAACTACAAAAAATTCTCTCTTCCAATTTGCCATCGTGATTCCTTATTATAACTCATCATCATACAATTTTACTCACTCACATTTCTACCTTGAAATACATATAATTTCGCGATCAAACATAAAAAGCGGATCGAAAATCACGTACAATTTTTGAACGACAAACATCGACTAACATTAGGGGAGACACCCTTATATCATGTTCCCCTTGTATAAAGATACCCTTATATGTATTATAATTTCACGGGTTTCTAAGTAGCACTGGGGTGGTATCCAAATACATAGGGGAGACGTAAAATTGAATCCATGAGTTTCGTTTAGGGGCAAAATGTATTTTGATTTTAAAATGGTGACTCAGACTTTTGGAACATTAAATCATCATGTATTATATTTTATGAATAGTACATGTAACGCAATTTTATTGGACGTTCCAGATTTTATTAGTGCGGCACATATTGATATGCACTATTTATTTCAGTAGTACTCGTATAAATATCTCTTAACTCTTAATAATTCCTTTGATTTCCCACTGGACAAGACCAATCTATAACTATACAATACAAATTTAGCCCTATCTACAATTCGGAGCAAGACAAACAAAACTGCTGGAATGGACTTGAACAGAAGTTTCTTATATCAATAAAATATAAGTATGCGTAATAATTATGGTAAGCGATCAGAGTCGCTTATAAACGTAGATGTTTTTTTTCCTAAATGAAAAATCTTTAATACAGATCGCACGGGAACTCCAAGTCAGCATCTCAACTTGAACACGGAATACCACGGCTTAGTCGCTGAAAACACAGGTACGTAATATACCTACCGGTATTTCCAGCGACAATGCTATTAACAATT
>DWEM01002555.1:0-11883 GCA_018245935.1 Agara belti belti | reverse complement strand
AATGAATTAGAGCGCCTCGCGTATTATTATACCTGTCTAACACCTATTTCAGACCATAACTCAAAGCCTGCAGTTCTGGTTGATGTACCTATAGTGTAGGTCTTGCTGTTCTGTTTTACCGGTAGAACTTTGACTAGAAAGTTCTACGAAATTATTTTGTATCTATATTAATTTCACGAAAAGACTTGAACGGTATTGTCTTATCTTATCGGTATTGGTATCGGTTACGTTATTGTCTTATCTTAGGTTATCTGTCTGTGATCAGAGCAAATAAGTGAGTGATGAATATTCGATTACAGTCAGATATTTTCATATTATATATAAAGTATCACGAAACGCTGTTACGAAATCGTCGGAGAGCTTTCGGCATTTTAATAATAGACGCTTTGATAAACATGTCCGTAACACTTGTGTTACATGTTTATTCGTATTCAGACAGTGCGTAATAGTTTTCTATGTATTTATTCGTCTTTATAAAGCAGACAACATAATCGATTTTACAATCCACTAGTTTGTAATAAAGAATGGACATCTGCAACGTCGGAATAAGCTCAAGTACGAGTATTACACGTCAGAATTTAATAAAACATATGCTCCGACTTTTTTCCTCTTACTCGACGAGTATCTTCATAATGTTAGGTACTTAATTGATATTTATATACTTAATTTAGGAAGAGACTAATGAACGTAGACGAAACACAATTTTGTAAGGACAAAGATATTTGACACTTGGTGCTTTCTGCCTATTCCGTTAGGGACCTGGCGTGACTGTGATAATAATAATAATTTAGCGACACATGTCACTAATTTAACGTGATAACATACCTAGTGACATTTTCCGGCACAATGTTCCCGGAGCGGTCGACGAGTTCGAACCTCACCAAATTGAGGCCATTGCTTATCGGCACGACGTCGGCCGCGAGCGAGCGGTCGAGGGCTCGGAGCGTCTTCCGCTTCATGCAACGCACAAACTTCGGGAAATACTCCTTGTGATCGATCACATCCTTCACTTCAACTAACTGAAACATTAAATAAAACTTCATGATATAGTTATTTTGTTATTGAATGTCATGATGACTGGTTTCTATGTGCAGCTGATACCTGAAACTGAAATTCCCAACGTAAATTGAAAACTTATCCAATTTATGTTGTTATGTTCTAAATTGTATTGAAGTTTTACTGCGATCAAACAGCATCATCAATGCTTTGACAGTGCGGCTGTTGGACAGAGTTCTCGTTTAAGAGTCACGAGACTTAGAGAATGTAATGTAGCGTGTGTAGGTTTACTCACGATGTTTGCATGTACCGATATAACACAGGATTAGTCACAGACTCGTAATTGTCGCTAACTACCATTACGATATTGATAGTCGCGTCCATAAATTTAAAGTATATCATGATAAATATGTAAGCAATAATAGTTTCTGAGATTTGACGTTCTGAATTAAGACATGTTTTAATTTAAAGGGAACGGTAAAATAATTAAACTGAACCCGTCTTGCTTTACCGAGCATAGTTTACAAGAAACAAAATTACTTGTCACGCTCGTGTTAACTTTGGGCGAAATTGTTTTTTTAACTAAGTAACAAAGGGGCCGGCTGACGTGGGACAGCTAATATTCGCAGAAAATTCCCTGTGTAAAATATACCTGGCGCCAAATAAACCTACACGAAAGGCGTCGCCTACGTTAAATGTTCAGGCATATTCTCCAATGAAAATAAAGTTTGTACTAAAGCTCAGTTTTCGTAAATTAAAATAAGCAACTAAGAAATGCGGCTCGGACAATTTTGTCGAATACTCCTTCTAATTCGACAATTATAAATAAACCTAAACAATCTGCTTTGCCAACAGCCGTTATGCTAGGGCGTAGGATTTATATTCTATTTATGAATTTTTAATCTGTTCTCCTAAAATAAGCTTTTGAAGCTACAAACAATGAGCTTTGTAAGAGAGATTAGGCGCTGGCGTAATTTCCTTTTGCATTAGCAGGAGCGGCCGATGTTGGGCAAGCAGATTATTGAGATGCTGAGCGGGGATTAACTGGCTTATACAAGATATCAGTGTCCGGTGACGCTCGCAGTCTGTGAAGCGTTCGGCGTACTTCTATAATCCTCAGATAATGTCCATCACTATGTTCCTCGTAATCGTAAATGCTGCGATTTAAATGAACCGTTGTGTTATTAGTTTTGCTACAGATCATTCATAGATATACGACTTAGAAATTAAGAATGCTAATTCGTAACTTTTTTGATTGCTCACTGTGATAACGTCGCCTACACAATTCACCGAATCACACAGGGAACCTCTAAAAATTTACAGGGCAACAAATTTTGTATAAAACTTTTTATTGCTAGATATTGTTTTATCCTTCAATAACACTGCCCCAACTATCATACAACGTATTTGCCGCACAGTGACCCATAGATCTTCCATTTATTCAAATCGTTGAACTAGGTACCTATATGACAAAAATATTGAAAAAATGACAAAAAATGTTTTCATACATTTTTGGAGCAGTCACGCCAAATGATTCTAACGACATCTGCCCCTTCAAGCCACAAATCAGCAATAAATTTGCTGAGGTATGTTTCTAAATCTTCTTGCTGATTTCCATAACAACTTGTTACCAACACAAGAAGCAGAATGCACGTAAGTGAAACATTCATATTGTATTGAAAATGCTTTGTCACGAAATACATTTTAGCTACACTTGACCCATTCCCAGCTTGAAACCTGGAAAGTTTTAAATGACATTAAAATTAAAATAAATAAATACAATTTGAATATGAATATGAATGCATTGAATCTAACATATTGCAGCCT
The DNA here is from genome assembly GCA_018245935.1 of Agara belti belti. Lineage (NCBI taxonomy): Eukaryota > Metazoa > Arthropoda > Insecta > Lepidoptera > Hesperiidae > Agara > Agara belti. Next base: position 9,060 of record DWEM01002555.1, on the reverse strand, counting down.
TATTACATAGGTAAAATTTAATGTCAAATTCATATTAGCAATACTAAGGAAAATCAATAAATAAACTGCTTAGTAATAAAAGTAAAAAGCAGTTTCAGAACAAAATTGAGGGCAAAAGAAAACAATCATATAACAGAAGTATATTGCGGGTAAAATAAAAATAATATCTTTAATTAGTTAATTAAAATAAACGATAAATCTATCAGATAGAAATGGAAACAACAGTATTTGTTTACATGTACAGGGTAACTTGCTTTTGTACTAATCTTCAATTCAGGGGAAAGGTTTAAGCCCATGTAAGCGTAATGGCGAACGGGATGTTTTTATTTAATTAATTAAGTTGTATGGATAAAACCCGTTCGTATGTTCATTTAATGTTACCTGCTTTCACACAGGATCTTTGTACACATCTATAGAACACTACCTATCGAATAATAAACACCCCAAAATATTAAAAACAGGTGCGACAGCTTTCAGTGCCCGTGTATAATATGCAGAGTTATTAATGAATGCATGCATGAGGAAATAAGAATGCAGAATGCAGAATTTGGTTGATATGCTTCGTAGCAAATTATCTATGTACGTGATTTTGAGATAAACTTATTTAAACGGACAGAATATAATACCAGGATATGTCAGATATGATTAAATGATCAAAGCGGCATAAAGTAAAAATTTTGAAATAAATGAATTCGTCAAGAAATTACTCGATTGATAATTACTTTTACCTTGTTTAATAAGGAAATAATGAGAGTGAACTTGACCTCAAAAAATCTGAAACGCGAAGAATCGTTTCTCAATAAATAAAAAGAAATCTAAAATGTCTAATGATTTTGATGGAAACCTTTTAAACAGTATTGGAGGTTTTAATTTCTTACGCTTACTTAATGATGATTTCCTGAATTTGGAATTATGCTTAGTAGAGAAGCCATTACGTAACTACTAATTTAAACTCTATTTATTTACCGACCACATATTTCAAACAGGACTACAACAATACTGTTAATTTTAGGGTTAGGAAATAGAAAATATGAAGAAATTACATTATACGCTATCGATCGAGATTGCCTTAAAATTGCTGGAATATATGTACATAGAAAAGAAGGTTTTGGTTTGATCTTTAAAATGCTCTGTTGTAATTATTATGTTATAAAATATGTTGTAAATTTCTGAAGTACTCTCAAAGATATCTAAGATAATACTTTCATGGCTGCTACGTTTCGTAATAGCTCATTCATAATTTCATTTATAACGTCTGTAATGTAATAAATTGGAACATAGATAAGATGTTTTCAGTGCTTTGTATTCTATTCAGCACCGTTTTAAATAGTAAAAGTAATGTAAAATAAACTTACCAGATGGCTATTCTTCACCAAATACTTAAATAAAACAAAAGTAACTGTTACAAATTGAAAACTACTGTTTATAGTCAAGGTTAGAACACAAATGAAGTTACCCATAGTCCCCTTTTGAATATATGGTCCGTTAACCATGACTACTGAACGATTTCTTATACGATCATAGAGCGAACCATGTTAATACATGACCATTGGGTGACTATTTGTGCAGACCATGACGATATGACCAGCTGATTTAAGTATAGGTTAACGGTCCTCGAATACAGTACAATATCACAAATACTGTAATCATTTCCATTATAGATGACAAAGTTTGAATTGAAAAAGTAGCTCACAATTGTGTTCTTACAATAAATACCCTTGAAAGTGTAACGAATAATAACTGTATTTGCAAATACGATAAAAATTGACATGAGAAATTTACACTACCAATACTGATGAAAATCTTATACCTACCTATTTACTATATATACCTATTTGTAAAATGTAATATTGATATTTTGCATGTTTATTGTTTTGCTAGCTTAGTGCAAAATACTCACTCACTAATCAAAAATTTAAAATTAAGTTTAACATGTTCATAATTTCGCTCTCATCTTGTCTTTTTAACACTTTTGCATAAACAAAACCCATTTGCTTTTTTTTGGCGTAGAAATCTTATAAATCATAAGTGTAATGTACCCAGTCAAAAAAAAAAACCGGTACAACTTCCATAACACTGCAACTTTCTGCAAACAGCAATAAGGTGTATGTCGATATAGTTTTAATGTATAAACCAACACAAATAGTGCCTTCAGAATATTATTGTAAGCATGTACATATACTAAGTAACGGAATAAGTTGATTAACTAAACGAAACTAGTTTGTAGTGAAACTGAACTCACGTACAAAGTTTGAGCCACTGAGGATAGATTTACAGAGCAAACTAATTTAAATATAAGTGGAGATTTATAGAACGCTAGTAAATATAATATTGCAGATTTACTGTTTAATTCTATGAAATAGTATAAGAAGTATCATAGTATGTGTCGTTACCGCGTTTTTCAAATTATTGTAATAGTAAATAAATTGATGTTTACATAAGTTGTGTTGATATAATTTTACAGAATATTCGGGGTTACAATAATGACATCTTAGCGATTCGTATGTTAGTATCTATTACTCCAATGATTTGAGATTCAAATTTTAAAGAGAAACAATGTGAGGAATCCTCTACTGCCATTCTCCGTGATATTTTCCGAACCATATTTACACGTACAAAAAGTAAAATAGCTTGTGTTTAGGCTGGAAATCTCAAATGTTAAATAAAACCTTACTACTAAACCTTTCATGACTAGTAACAGCAATTAAGAACAGATATAGAGTAGCCAAAGGTCAGAAAGGCTTTTTGATGCAAATTGGGATCCTGAAATAAGTCCGGGTGGTGTCAAACGAACGAAGGTGAAGCCTTTGAACTTTTATAGATGAAGTCGTGTGTTGATAATATATTTCGTACGATCAAAACGAATGTTCTCATAACAAAAATCCGACATAACTACCAATTTACTAAAAGGACCTTACTACATGCTCTCGATTTTATTTTAATATTTGTGTCACAGATTAATTTGGAATATTTCAATCATCAAAGTTAACAGTAGCTACAAGCATGCAATTGTACATTACTAAAACGCAATGAAATCATTGCCGCAGCGTTTTTCATACCTTACTCTCTGTATTAAAACATTGAATAAAATATCCATCAGCAGCAAATAAAGTACCTTTAACATAGTTCTACACATTAAATTGAAACTGAAGACTATTATGGTACGTTCATCGTTTTTCATGCTAGGATTGTACAAATTGTACATAGTCTTTTGGTTGCAAATAACAATTTACTGTATCATTCGTTTTCAAAATAACCCTGGTAATATGTTATATTTTTACTCGTGTACAAACAACTTCGATGTAAAGCCAGGAAAAATCTTCTGAATTCGTCTAACCGTCTGTCTAAGTTTACTGACTCACTGAGAAATGGGAAAGCCAATAAACTTCCAGATTCTATTTACGAAAAATGTAGCAAGAATTGAACCTCCAATTTTATCTATAATTAAAAAAGGGAGCTCAAGTAAGAAATAAATGAGCAAGAGTTTTATCCAATCAGTGTTTTGTTCGCCCACGGCTTCAGAGACAGAAAATTAATTAGCTAATGGATGCTGAAGTCCAATGAAACATGTGTCACTAATTGGTTTGTTCAACGACCACGCCTGATAAAAAGACATGCAGTCGATCGTACACTATCGATGATGATACACATTTTCTTATGAATTATTTAAGTGAATCTCACTTGTATGTAACACATCAGTTGTACTTCTTTTAAGTCAAAATATTACGTATGCAATGCGTGTGAAGATGGCTATCTCGTCCTTGGCCAGCGTGGCAGACTATAGCTCCATCTTTCTCATTCGTGTTCCATAGACGCACCACGATCGCGGGGAAGACCCGTTCCCAACTTAGTAAGGTATAAGAGATGCAATCAATATCAAATATTAAAGTAATTATTTCCCATTATACATGATCAATATTTAAATAAAATTACGAATGTAATTAAATGCAACGTAGCTCAGTTATTGTCGTAACAAGAATAATATGTGCAATATTCTTTTTGCACTGACTAAACAAAATGTCCGACCAAGTTTTGCCATCAGCAAAACGTTCAGTAGCCTCATTATCAAGGCTCGTGACCGGTGTGTTTGTTTAAACGACGTTAATAATTAAAATATTTATTATGTGGTACGAATTGTTTACTTAGTGAATTGAATTGGTTTTCATTGACAATATACGAATACATAAGCGGTACGTAAGCACACACGTTGTTTTGCGAGGCATAAATTATATTTTTTTTATTATGTAAATACAGGCAGGTACTACTTAGTTTTTTATTGATTAAACGGTATTGACAATCTGTCGCTTAAGTTCATTAAACAATAAATCACCTGTGGAAATTCTAATCCCATTTTTTGAGCTTACGATTTTATTACAATATAGGTACAATGCTTTTGAGACTCCAATCATTATTCGTTTCTGTTTACCATTTATAAAAACCTTTTTTATTAAAACAATTACAAACATTACAATAACCATAAAATCATATAAACATATATTACCTAATATCTTGACCTTATTTGACAGCACTCGTTGCGAATTATACCTACTTGTAAATTCAATAATAATAAAGCGACGCTATACCGAAAACTTATTGGATAAGAAACATTATGGGACAGTAAAGTATAAAACATGAGCAGGTTTTAGGGTTGATGCAATTGGGCTTTTTGTAATAACACTTGACCTATTCTTATTTCGGTCGTACTCTCAGGTCCAATAGGTCTTTGTCGCGCTAACTATGCGAAGTAATCGTTATTAATGAAAGCAGTGCACATACATACTGCAGAACATAGTTTTTTAATGTTATTTCATTGTTGGACACGGGCCTACTCTCATAATGAGAAGATTTAAGGGTACAGATAACCACGCTGGCAAAGTGCGAATTGACACAGTTAATGCATGCATTCCTGCATATATGCATCACATATATTATTATTATAAAATTTCTCGAATGTCCCATTATACTTTTAAGGAGATATAACATATATGCAAGTATCTGGAAGAAGTTGAACACTTCCGTTCTCCACGCGCTTACAGAGGGTTTGACACGAATAATAGTTTTTGTGAAAGATTCAAATCCTTGTACATAGTAATTATTAATGCTCATTAATGGTGCTCATCGCTTTGATCGTTCTGTATACAGTTTTCTACATAGTCCACGTAGAAACACGTCTTTTCAAAATACAAAGTATATATGAAGTATATATGAAAAACTACACAAACAAGTTCAACCCTGGTCCCAACAGCACTGCCTACTGTGAGCGTCGCGTAGCTTCATTATTACGAACGTAATAAGCGTTATTGTCATATTGCCAGCACAGCAATAACAACTACATTGTTCTTTATTACATTCTCATTTAGTTGGATAAACACTCGTGTTGAGCTTCTAAGAAAAAATGCAATACTATGATCAAAAATTAGAACCGAAAATAAAATTACCAGCTACAATTCTTTACAAAATTCGTATACTTTTATTTTATAAAGACATGCTTCTAAACCCCATTGAGCTTAACACTATACTTGTGTAAACGCAAAGTAATAAAATTACAAGTGGAGGAAAGAAAAGTAAAAAGTGGTCCTTATTTTCGTTAAAAAACCCTTTGTGATACGTTATCATTACGTTTGAAATAAAAAGTCCCTTAACATTTCCTTTTTTTAGAAAATCGATTTCAAATAGTATTTGATATTCATTATTTACATATTGTTGTATTTTATAGTGTACTTGCTTTCAGATCATGGCTTGCAACATAACACAAAAAAACACTGAACTTGGTCAACTTGGTCTTCCTCCAATGGAACTAGCAGAGACAAACGAAAATGGTAATTCCTATCATCTTTACTTTCTGAGAACAAAGGTCTTTCCGTGCTTTATAATTAAATAATTGATTGCCTTGTTTCCCTATTATAAATGTTTCGTTAATTCGAAATAATAATTCCTCAGGCATATTTTTTAAATTGAGTCAAATCAATTATATTGCGGACATTTCAAACAACGTACGCAAAACAATTTATGCTCAATCATATAATGAAACACGGCAATAAATACACCTATTTTTTCACATCGCCCTTTTCGGAAAATATGTATATTCATAAAATTTATTAACGCCATCTGTTGACAATTTGTTCTAACTAAAATGTCAGATTGTAAAATTAATTACTCGAACTAATTAATGTGTATATAAAAAAACGCTTAGGCATCAGAGGGTCATTTTTAATAAAAAAACTTTACTTCAATTGCTACAAAACTAAAATAATGAAATAACTATGTTTCAGATCAAAATACTAACTACAAATGTCTAAACCCAATAGTGCTTAAAATAATAATTATGCTGATATTAGTCATGACTGCACTTGGGATTTACATATTATTTTTCTGTTTGTTGCAAAGCAATGGTGAGTACCATATAGTGTTTTTTCAATTAAAAATGAATCTTACCTGAGTGTACTTTACTCAGGTACGTGGTTTTACAACATATTTCATTATTTGATTAAGTTAGCGAGCCTTAACATTTTTCAGAGAGTGTTCGAAGTACAGAAATTATTTTAGTAACAGGATCTCATCAACCGGAAAATATAAGTGTGGTTCAGGATGACGTGGAGATATTTGTACGCCTTAACAATCGAACTGTAAATCATATAGCCAGTGTGAAAAGGACCAAAAGAGATTCACATTTAAAACTCGGTAACGTTAACAACAGTGATGTAAATACAAATGAATTTAAAGACAATTACTCGCAAAAGGTTAAAAAAATTATTGTGGAGCACGGCTTACTATGTAATCAAGGCAATCATAATGAGATGTGCAATGATCTCATCCTAAAGCTGAAGAGGTTAACAGAAAACAAAAGTAACAACACGAAGAAAGATGACGAAAAAATACCATTAAAAAACGATAAATATGAAAATAATGCTAGATACAACGATTATAAATTTAATTATGACAATTTTATTACTTCTTCCGAAGTTTCTAAGCGAGAAATTTATAGAAATAGTGAATATGACGAACCAAAAGAATATAGGTTCAACTTCGGAAAGAAGAAATTTAAGCCTCCACACTTACCTCCGTATTCCCAAGAGTTGCCGCCATTACAGAATCATGCTGGTTGTCCTCATGGTATAAAATAATTTTTTTTTCGGATAATACAATATAAAAACTTGATTCGAATGCTACGTAAAAGTCAATGTTATTTTAAGCCATTTTTAACCAACCATTAAACAATTTTTCAGGATTATATGATGTACTAAGTACAGAGGACAGTCATCCCTTTTCACCCTATGTGTACCCAGGGTAAGAACAGTTAAGCAGTCGTAAAAATTACTGGAAAATATTGAATGCTTACAAATACCTAAATGTATTTCATACAATTTTACAGTTATTTGCACCCTCATAAACACGCCACCTATCTTCAAAATCGTAATGAGGATTCAGATTCATTACACAAACGAAAACTACACCCCCAAGATATCGAAATTGCTATGAGCTTTCTGCAGGATCAGTAAGACAAAAATAATTATACCTAATTGCATTAAATCATAAGACTGCAATAGAAAAGCTTATAAAACTTAAGTTAAAAACCTCATCAGATATCTAATGTTACAATGTTGTATTAGGTCTGACATTCCTACAAACAGAAGTGTAAAAACTACTGGAAGGGAAGTAGATTGTCCACCAGGGAGCATATCCTGTGAGAACGGCGAAGCTTGTATCAAAGAAAATCAAATATGCGACGGGCGCGTAGACTGTGACGACGTAAGCGATGAAGCGACATGCGGCTGTAAGTCTAGAGTGGATAAAGCACGAATCTGTGACTCTTATTATGATTGTCCATTCGGAGAAGATGAAATGGGATGTAACGGTAATACACTTTTTACTAAAAACGAGTCTTACTCTTCTTACTAAAAACTTTTTTTCATCATTTTCCTTTAGGCATCAAACCAATTAAATTGTTTTGTTTTGCTGTTCATTAACGTTGTTTTTTCAATCTTCAGATATAATATTATAGGTAAATGAGATACTTCTATATATACCAAGACTATTCAAATTCCTACAAACACTGCCTTTGGTCCCAATAAAGAAAAACCCAATAATAACCATGTTTATTTTTTTTCTGTTATGTTAGTCTCGCTATTATGTATTATTCAATTTGCCAACAGGTTGCGGTGATAACATGTTTAGTTGTGGTGAAGTAGACATAAACGCACGTGGCACCTGTTTCACTAAAGAACAAAGATGCAATAACGTCGTAGATTGTCCGAATCACAGAGATGAACTCGAATGCAGCATGCTAGCACCGAGTCTTCATAAAAAACCTGTAAGTCTTAATTAAAAAAAAAAAACTAAAGAAGGAGACTGGTCACCTGATTATTATTTATATTGTGTATAAGGCAAGTTTAATAAACACTTATTCTAAACCACTCTCCTAAACCAAAAGATGTCGATACCACAAGATTTTCAAGAAAATGTTTAGTTTAATTTGTTACAACTACTTATATATCAATTGATATTAATGCTTCGAAACTTAACAGTTTAAATTCTAGTCCATTGTGAATAATACCTCACTTATAACGAATTCGCTAAACATAACTACAGAACTACATACATATACATATAATGTTAAAGTATAGCACTTCATTAAAATTAGCTTTAATTGTAAGAATCGCAGATTGCTCGTTTTCAGAACAAGTTGATACTCTAAAAGCCAATTCATGTATTTCTCAAATACAAAAAATGTTCATGAAAGAAAAAGTTTTGCATTCATCCATTGTTTTGAGAATTTTCGTTACTGCGTCAAATGATGAATTCTCAATAATAAAATTTAAGCAACCAATATAATATACTTATATCTATATCGTAATTACTTTTACTTATATTACTTTAGTTTAGTTTAGTAACTGAATTATATTTGGCTATTAAATTATTATTATATTATCTTACTTTCTTTACGATAGATGTTTGCAGTATCAAACACTGAAGGATATTTGCACAGAAACTTTACGGGTACCTGGTATGCGGCGTGCGACAATCCATATCTATGCGCACACGACGCTTGCCGTCGCGAAG
>DWEM01002554.1:0-11883 GCA_018245935.1 Agara belti belti | reverse complement strand
GATATATTACTTATATAGATATTTTTATTACGACCAGACACAGAACAGACAAATGTGCTCATAACACAAATGTTTGTTCTGGGTGGGAATCGAACCCACGACCTCCGTTTTTGCAGTCAGGGTCTCTAACCACTCGACCACGAGGCCAGTCAAAATACAGGCGTGATGTTACGTTTTTGTGGTGATGTATGTATGAGAGAAAACTAGAACTGTAGTCAACTGTAGTCGTAGACTGTAGAGACACAACTGTAGAACTGTAGTCTGTATGTATAACTGGTATAAATGTATGTATGTATAAATGTATAACTGTATGTATAACTGGTGCTTGTTACAACTTGATTGACGGATATGACTGGAACATAATGTACGACTTTTTAGGTCATTGTAAAAAATACTAAGATCAACCAATTGTTGGAATTGACATTTTCGCATAACGAGCAGCAAAACCATTTGCATGTTACACGAGGTTGATAGCTGATTGCAATGCGTTAACCACCATCAAATACTACGGAATATATCAATAGGACTAAAAGAGAGGCTTCATTGCTTCTAATAAAGCCCTCAAAGCGTACATTAGCTGTTCTGGTATGAGCAGTTGTTTTACCGCGAATAGAAGATCATAATATTCTGTTTTTGTCTTTTTACACATTTTTCCAAACTTAATAGTATTTTCAAAATTTGTACAGTCATGTTAAAAATACCATAATACATATTTTGCTGTGCTTGTGTAAAATCAACGCGGTTGTTTCCGATTTGTAATACAGATAGACAGAAGCCATAAATCATTGTTGTTTGTGTGCATTGTACCTCGCTATCATATGAACTCGGTACAGTAATTTCAAAACGATCTGTAATAACACGTTGTAAATCAATATCTGATGAATCGAGCTAGTCGGATTTAAAAAGTCTTATTGAAATTGGATAATCGCGTAAAGTTAGCCGTTAGCTAGTACTTTCAAGGCGAGGTATGATCGGGATAGAATAATTCATATGTAACCAAGCATAATTCGCTTGTGCTTAAAACGTAAGGTCATTTACATGACGCAATAGTTTTTCAAACATGAACAAATAACATTCTCCTTGTAAAGGGGACTAAATTACGATTTTTTAAGAATGTTGCAGATGATAACATTATCAATGTCTTCAAACCTTTGAGTGAAATGTAAAATGACAATGTTAACAATCAACACGTGACGGTAATCATTGACGTTGTTTAAGGATATTTTTCTTCGAAGTACGAAACAATACAAATATAGGTAACAATAATAGAATTATACATAACAGTATCAAATTTGTAGGAAGAGGCTTTGTAATGTAATTGTATACGATAGATAGATGATATGTTCATACTCATGCTACAAACTAGAACGTGAACAAACGTGCAGCCAATAATAATCTTACAGCGGAAGCCGTGTCTTATTCATAGATACTCACAATGTATTTGAGTGTGTCTACGATTTACCTATTAATGGATTTATGGAAATGTAGATTGCTTTACGCATTTTAATTAGCTAAAGTAGCGCTTTTAGGCTTACAGGGTGAATAATTACCAATATTGTTGCAATTATAATTCGAAATTAGCTTTAGAATGATAGCAGATATAGGGACTGCTAAATTATCTAGTAGTTGCTCATTACGATGTGGAGGGAGTGGTTGCCAACGAAATCCATGGGGGGTAACAACTCAATATTCAGACTTAAGAATACATACATATGTCTATTACCTATTGATCCTAGTGTTAGCGACTATTGAATCAGAACTACTAAGTTCGATTCCCAACCAGGTTAAATATTTCTCTGATGAGCACAAGTGTAATGTGTCTGGGTATAAAATTAAGTATGTAGGTATTTAGAAATTTATATAATGTTTATCAAATATTAAATAAAAATAGTACAGAGCGTGCCTAATTTCAGATCAATTGACCATTTCTGAGTTTCAAATTATCTAATATACATGCCATCTGAACGATCATTGATGTCAATGTATAGCAGTTGCTAATGAATACCAGGTGGCCTTTATATTCGACAGCACAGCAAAAAGTATGATTATGGCCTTTTTAAGGACAATGTATTTGATGATCCAAGCGCATCCTACACTTCCGGGGAACGTGGTGTCATTAATCAAAGGGCGGCGGCGGCGCCGCTCAAAAATTACAATATTGCTGCTATTATGAGTGAAATTAACTGCCGCCTGTTCATCATGCTCCACCGTCATCATTCTTTATTCCGCGTATCAACAAATAATAATAATTAATGAACTAATGACAATGTTTAACGCGCCTCCGTCCAGCTGCAAGCGTACGTATTAAATCTTTATAATAGCGTTTTAATTAACATGAATATTATAGTATCTTTCTTAACCATTAATTTATATATATTATCCAAAAATGGTTTAAAATTTGGCAGTTTCAATTTATGTACATTTATTGGCAATTGGTAATAGGAACAAGAATAAGTTACGTACACTTATAACCTCCTAACCACAGGCAACTGGAATAAACTTCGTTAGGCTGGGCAATTCGAATTTACGAACTTTTTCTTAAACCAATTATTGAATTGTCACCGCATCGAAATGCGTTAACATCGTTTCAATATAATTCAAAAGCTCTTAAGTCATGCGTGAACAAGAAGACGAAATTTAAAAAAAAAACTTCTATTTCAGGTCTGTATAATGCGCGTGACATCCAGTAATTTCTATTATCGGAACATACTTTACATTTATATATTTTACCTTGTTACTATTTTGTTATTGGTTTAGATGTAAATAGCAATAAATTCTCAAAAAAAGATAATGATTACACGCCAAGATATCGTATACGGCGCAAAGTGTAATTGTGTTGGGAAAAAATGTCGCCAGAGCGATGAATACCACCCAAGACGTACGAAATATGGTTATTATATTTTTATACGTGTGATAAAAACCTATACCAACATATTGGAAACAGTTTACTTTTTACGAACAGCGGCGGCTTTATACAATGAAATAGAACATTCGCGAAACAACACCTTTCTTTATCCCATTATTTTCAATATAAATGGGGTGTATCCGAGCCGAACTTTCATTAAAAATGTATGTACACTGCGTATACGGTATTTCGCCTGCTTTATTTATATCATTGTCATTTACGAATCGGTTTACGATATATGTAACGGCTTGACTTTGTATTTAAAGTAAAACTGCCATAAACGTAACTATAATTAGCATTATTTTTGTTATTTTTATTCGGTAATAAACTTTTTTTGAGCATTTCCATTTATATTAAGCCGCTAAAATAGATTGATAAGATGTTTATATAGATAAAAATCGAACAGAAATAAATACATAAATGTAGATAGATAAAAAACCAACCTAACATTTATATTTTTCTTGGTAATTTGACAATTAATAAAGATGAACGCCAAGAAGCAAGTAAAGCATATTAGGTTAACAGTGATAACGTTTTTTGGGGCAATTCTGTTAAATTGCTAGTCATTTACGAAAACGACGGGTTTTCTGAATAATTGCTGTATAAAGCATGATAATGGCTACGATTTTCAAGATTGCTTCCCGGCACTATTATTGTCGTAAACAAACATTTTCCAACAAATAAAAATATAAGGTCTATTTATCTTAATTAATATTTATGTTATTTATTATTGTTCAATTTAATTTTTCTAAAAGAATAGGAGGAAATTTGTCAAAAAGTCGCACAGAATGAGATATTTGCGGTAAAGCAGTATCTATGAGCTACGTCGTAGCATGTCGTCTACGGTTTCGTAGCGTTGCTACTACGACGTGTAAAGTGTTTCATATCGTAATTTGGAAATTCAATCGCCATGGCTAAGCGCCTGTGGCTTCCCGACTATGCAAACATAAATTGTTAACTATTTTATTTGTATATGTAAATATGGTAGAGTAACGAGACCGCTTTGGAATTTACTTTGTGTAATACATACCAGATTGTTAAATATTAGTGTACTAAACTAATACATCGTAAAAAAACCTTAGGGCCGTTAAAGGGCTTTTAAAGCGGATGTTTGCCTACCCTCACTTGAACTGCGTGGTATAATAAGTCCTGAAATTTTGAGAGAACCAGGTCCAGTTAGCCGATAATAAATTACAGAGCAACATATTTAGTACTTCATATATTATGTTCCATGTTTGTATATAGAAAATGTTCAGAATACTGAATTGTGGTGTGAAATATTAAATGTTTTACGATTGTTATCTGATTCTATGTCATTTCATAAAAAGCAAAGTCAAAAGCATGCAAAATAGAATTTCAAATACTTATACACAACGTTCCAATTTTAACGTAGTTTTCTCATAAATATACTGTTTTAAGGTATTGAGATTGAATTAGCTAATCACAAGATACGTAATAAATTTATATATTTTTAACGATATAACTGCTTTACCAAAATTACAAATGTAGGTGGAATCGTGGGCGAATAATCCAGACTGTTTCTAAAGTAAAGTGGCAGATTTCGTTTCAATGAAATTGTAAAACCATTTATTTATAGAACAATATTTGTATCTTAATAACAAATTCAGTCAGCTGCAAAATGAAATTGCTCGTGGGAGTCAATGGGCAAAGCTCGACTCGATTCCCTAAAAACCTTTAAATTAAATTAGAATTACATATTCAGATTGTCCAATTAATAAGTCAATTCGACTTTTTAACATACTGTCTTGAAACTATTGCATGAAAACATCATAAAAAAAATTCTACATATCATTTTAGTTAATTTACTAACACTTTACGACTAATAGTTCATAACGCGTTACGTAAATCTTTGATTTATGAATCTCATGTAATTTAAAAAAGCAATGTCCTAATTTCCTTATTTCAAGCACAAAGCACATAGCGTTGACAAACAAATCTTAACTAAGCGACAAAATTTTGTTACAAAGTAATTAAACTCGAATAAATCGACCAATCTTGTCCTTAACTCTGATGATTAGAAAGATGTATAAAATTAGAACATAATTATTGTACAACGTAAAGCTAAATCTTAAGTTATTACGGCAAACGTCAGTTTCAATATTTCAACGCGCTTATAAAATTATAGCAAATTGAACTTTCTTCACACGCAGAAAGACGCCGACGAAAATTGAATCTATAATAATTACGGCAAACGGCATTTAGTTACAATGACTTGTGTGTTTGGCGAGCGCTCGTTACGTGCGCGAGATAATGAAAAGAATCTTGGTGTAATAAGTTAACACAAAAACATCGTATCTCATGTGAAGAAAACCCCCAACCCTTTCTCATTAAATTTTAGCATGGTAATAATTATTTCACACAGGAAAAGTAAGCTGAATATTTCATATTTCTTAACGAGATACCGCGTGTAAGCAGACTTTATATCTTTTTTTACAAAAGTGGTTTTCTTTAAAGAGAATAACATAATGAAAAGCTGCTGGAATTGAGATTCTTAAGGTTCGCTTACTCTTTTTTAATTACACCGGAATTGTATGGAAATGTTTTCGGATAGTATGGAAATGTGTTCTTAAACTAACGAAGTGACGTGACGAAGAGACGTCAGATACGATATTTACGAAACTCACGGGAAAACTCAATTAATTAGCTATAAAGTAGATAAATCGTTTTGATTACAAAGAATAAATCAAAATTTACCAAGCGAAACTAATATATTATGATAACAGTTAAATATTGTTTTACATTATAAAGACATAAAATATTAATATATTCGAAACATGTAACATTTACGTAACAGATAACGAAGGATTAATATTGAAGCGATCCTATTCCTATCCTTATAGAAATCTTTGAGTAGAGGTTCGAGATTTTCCCGTCAAGCTCTAACAATTGCATACATTTTTTTTATCGTAATAATTTCGAAATATTATTCAATTAACTGTGCTCAAACGACAGGTTAAGGTTACGAGCCATTTCTACGAGAGAATAAATAAATTCATCGCATATTTCCAATTTGTGAGTTACTCTCGTACAAAAAAGACTTATAAAGAATATCCTTTGTAAATCTGAGCTTTCTACAGTTTGAAGGGGGAATGGAAGGGGAATGTCTCGTTCCAAGACTTTCATTAAGTGAGCGTTTAAATACGACAAAGCTTTGCAGGGCTCTCTTAGCTCACTCGTCAAACATAGAACGGCAAAGCGACACCTTTTGAATTACTATAAAAAAAATCTAACCAAAAGAAACAATAATCATTATTTACTATAACTCTTTTAATAATTATTCCATCCACTATTCCATTGTGGGACTTAAACGTAACTGGTGAAATGTGGGGGTGTACTACACTCCTCTGCCTACCCCTTCGGGAGTACAGGCGTGATGTTACGTTTCTTTTGATAATATGTATAATATCAATAATTATAATAGCTGTTGAAATGTAAATGTTTAAATAAGTCCATATGTACTATAACGGTGTACGCACGCGATATTTAGTTTGAAAACCATTACAATATTTACCGGTTTTTTTTTTAATTGATTACGGCAATGACCATTGACCATATTAGAAACGGGCTGTATTGTGTGTGTTCTACTATACACTCTTCATAAGCCACATCCACTTACAAATATGAATAGTATTCAGGTATTTTATTAATTTTAAAACTGGACCATCATCAACACTTGTTCTATTTTTAGTAACGGATATCCTCTTACGTAGTATAAAGATAAAAAAAAATGTCATTACAAGTAGCCCTTTCATTATCAACTCTTTTAATCCACTCTAGTACAAGACTCTCTTCTAAGAATGAGAATAGCTAAGGCTATAGTCTAAGACGCTGACCAAGTATGGTTTCACTGACTTCACACATCTCATACGAAATCATACGAACTGTAAGCTGTTGTAGTTTACTCACAACATTTAACAGCATTGTTAGAACATGTTATATTTAATCTTAAACTTAACTAACAAACGCTAAAATCCATAGATTCCGGTACATATCACACCGCGCCAATATGCCACATCAAAGTAGATCTTATTCCCTCGCTGGTGCATCACAAGAGTAACTATTATATGTACCTTTACTGAAACAAGTTCCTTAAGGATCGCCAGTAAGCCCGGAGGTTATGAATTAAATGTAAATACTTAACAATACTTCAGATAGGTAAGGTTGAAAATAGAAAAGCCTGTCTACAAAACATTACGCTAATGGACCATTAATATAATAAATGGTAAGATTTCACTTCTAAAGAACCTTGAAACGCATAATACACTGTAAAATTACCTACTGTAACAAAAAGAAATCAGTGAGGTAATTTTATTCCAAAATTAAAATATTCTGAATAATAAATTTCCCTGGTATCCAAAGGAAGATTTATTAAGCCCTATAGTATCTTCAGGAATGTGTTAAACTATGAAATGAAATGAAATATTACAAAAATACATGTTGGTATGTACTACATCTACAAATATGTTGATATGACAAAAAGGTCGTGTCTTCTACAATGACAATGGTTTACAATTGTAAGTTTTAATAAACTCAAAGTGACTTAAACTTAATCTGACGTAATCCTTGTCCACTTGTATCTATATTGATAGATCGCACTATACGGTAAGTAGTCAAAAACAAACAAATCATGTTCGTAACATCATAAGCCCGTGCGGAGTCGCGCTCTTGCCAATCGCCGTGGGCATCACACGTTATTATATTACAGCGACATGACTAACTGTTTGTGACGGCTAGAACCGATATGTTACGCTTTTGTTGCAGTTTGTGGAGCGTGCGATACGGTTCACCGAGCCATTCATTCATCGCGGGTAACGGTCGTGGGTAATAGACTAATGAACTATGCAGTCACTCAGCCGCTCGCGTATTACTGTTACACCATTATCAGCGCGGCGACGCTGTAACAGATCCTACAATACGGACCAACGGTCTCGCGTGCACAAGGAAATGGAATTGTTAACGAATTTAGACCGACCGGACATGCTGTTGACGGAGCGGTAAAAGCTGCAACAGTGAAAGATACGTATCTAAAAAGATACAAACATTAAGTCATTTCGTTTTGTTTTTCTAATCTCAAGTGTGATCTCACGTTGTTTGATTTAACCATTCATATATTTGTAATAACATATTTCTATTAAGAAAATCAAGAATAAATCTACATATGTACAACATTTTCAGTACATTTTTAAACGAAATAATGCCAATTGTTCTGTAGAACCACCAAATGTAGAATAGGCTCTTCACGATACGCAGATCAAATTTGTTCAAGTCAATGTCCTTGCTTATTCTAGGTAAGCGTGTCACATATAGACATTAACACCGAATGAGATCGCGGTCAAACGTAGGCATGTACGCTCAATAAGAAAAAGAAAGCTAATAAATTCATATATATGCATATTAGGTGTTCTTTACTCATTTAAGCCTTAGAGAATCTTTAGCCCATCACGTCTCAGTCATTAATATGTTCATGTCGTACACATTATGAAGTAATCGTGAAAGTAACAGGTATTTAATCGTAACACTGCACCGTCAAAAGCGAGACTAACGAAAGTGAAATTCTAGTGACACGACAGATCCTATTATGAAACGTTCCTTTTCATGAAGCACATTAGCTTCGGATATGCGGTTTACATTTCAACTTGTACGATAGGCTGCAACCGTTTTCATTTGCCGCTGCTAAGTATGAATTTCTCTTACAACTACGGGAGACCTTAATTATATTCCAACATACTGCTCCAGTGAATATTGACGAAGATACGGGGTTAATGACCAACCCGCCTATCAGCTTTTTAAATCATCTTTTACTCGAAACTGCTGTTGCGCATTTAACTATATTACATTTAATAATAATATTAAAAGAAAGTTCTGGTACGTGTAGAAATTTCGTGATGTTTCCTTAAACGGAAAACGAAATCACGCTACGTCGTTTCTTTTAACCTAATAAGTCAATTTACTGAGTGAAGATTCTCCGAACAGCTTGTTAATTCAGTGGCGATGATAATGAAATACTTACTTCTTAACTAAACACGCTTGTGTATTATTATTATTTTAGTAAGTGAAGAATTATGGCAATGATTTTTTATAATATGGGCGAATGGAACACAAAAATTTTAGTTTTGAATGTTAAGGATTTAAAAATGTTCGAAATGACTCATCGTTTCTTTTATAGACATGCGCGTTTGTCTCATCCTGGTACGTGAATGTTATGTGCCGTTTAAAAAACTACCTATAAAGTAGAGAACTTTTTATTTATAAAGCATATACGTTTAATTAACAAAACTAATGTACGAATAAACAAAATTCGGCCAATACCGATAGATACAGATAAATAACGTAAAAATATGAGGCACAGATAAAACATGTTAGCTGTCAAAATGTTAAAAGTATTGTTAGTTTATTTGTTTTGTAAAATCAAAAGCAATTATCTGCGATGAACAGAAAACGATTACAAAAATATTTCGAAAGAGAATAGCGCCATTTCGCGGATATGCGCACTAATGTAGATAATGTCAAGGCCTCGCAACTTGCCGTGCGGGTGTCGTCGTGTCATCCGCGACATTGAAAACGTGTTAGCGGCCACCTTGCCCAACACGACCGCTCCTCTTAATTACGCACTTAACTGTTATTACATCTTATATGGAAATATTTTAAATATCGAATCTCAATTCGGATAGTTGTATCGTCATCTAATCAAACTTAAATTTTATAACACGTTTATCACTATGCAGGTATGACTATTCTGATTGTAATAATGCAATTACAAATGTACTAATGTACTAAAAACTAACTACCTGTGTATAAAAAAAACAAATTAAAATTGAGTCCTTTAGGACTCTGATTTTAATCCTCTGATCTAAATCTGAGAAAGCAAGTTGTTTCAAAATAATCACTCCACAAATCCGAAATACAAAAGTTCATTAAAGCATCATCTTTGAGCGAAGTTCGAGGCGTAACAATACCGATGAAATGCCTAAACAGATATTTTGCTTATAAAGTAACAAAAGTTCGCTTCATAAATATTCAAGCTGGCTCCGTAGAGGAAATCTGATAGTCGAGAATAAATTGAGTAGGGAGGGTGGAATCGGCAAAGCTTTCGGAACACAATGAAGGAGGTATGAACCCGTGGCAGCCTGTGCCGTGAATCGCATGCCTCTATCTACTTTCCTAGGCAACTTTTAAGCTTCTATTTCGGCTTACGTTCCTCTGGCCTTAATTTCTGTAAAGAGATAGTTTACCCTGCTAATTTTAGAGATTTAACGATTCATGTAACTAAAAATAAGATTATAATATTTTATACATCGTAAACATCTCTAATTTAAAAAAAAACTGTATGGCATCTGCTTACTCCCATCCCCAAAACTCTGAAAAAAATAATATATATACTTTCTACAAGATACACTACAAATTATCCGGTAACTTATAATGTATGCTAGTATAGCTTAATTGTAAGATTATTTCAATGTCTGTCTTTTTGCGTGTCTCTGTATTGATCTTGTTGTTTTACCAATCATACATTTGCGTTTGGATACAATTCCACCTGATGGTGAACATTTCCGATTTGTGCATATTATAAATAATAGTATAATAACAGTTATATTAATAATAGAGCGCCTTGAACGCTTCTGCTATGACAGTTAAATAAAAATATGCTCCAAACAGAAAAAGGATAGCAAACATCAGCTGTAAGTAAAGCAACTCAGTGGGTTGAATGTGTTGTAAATTATTGCTTATTACTTTACCAGGTATAATTTAATTTAACACACCAAAGTATAGTCGCTCTTGACGTGTATTAGCGGTTATCAATACGGTGCCCAATAGAGCGTGCTTCCCGTGAAACCTGTACGCAAACTGACTTATAACTGGCAACACAACTGTGTTGCACTAATGAATAAATAATCTTTGACGGAGCGAACAGCGTTCATGTTTATGAGTGTTGATTCGTCGATTTGATTACAGCAAGTACACCATATATGTATAATCAAATCGATGTAGCTTTTTTTTTACGTAATTACTGTGCTTGTCAGTTTAGTGAATTGGAACGCACATGCTTATCAGCTGTCATCTACCGAGTAATTGGTACAAAACGAGCGAATCGAATCAACATTCTTGAAGATGTTAGAATCATTGTCGATTGATCGTCTTTGGAATGAGTGAGATGTAAAGGAATACTTTTTACGCAACACAGTCCTATAAGTAAAAACAATAGGTGCATTATAAAAATATGCTATCAATACATCGTTTGAAAAGTACCAAATACAGCGTTCACTACGGATATTCACGGCTACTGATGCTCATTGAAATGAACATTTGCCATACTTAGAAAACAACTTTTTAAACAGAACATTTTGAACACCATGCATTCAAATGATTCACGAATCAAAAGTATTCCACTTTCACCAGTTTTGTTAATTTTAAGGGCTTTAACACGGTCAGCCGATCGACGGCCGTGAGAAAAGCGAAACTAATTTCGGTGGCCATTTTTAATGAATGCAATTATCACTTTCTATCAGACGCTATTCATGACAAGAGCCATAAAAACACCGTGAAACCTGTCCAGTTTCCGTTGGAGCCGGCCGATATGTTGTTGCTATGATTGCGGTCAATACTTCACGCGTCAATTGTCATGGAAACTGTAGCCTTCTGGCGGTCATCCTTTCACTATTGTGTGACTCTAAGAATATTTTATTTACAAAACTTAAAAGTTCATAAATCCCGAACGTAATACTTGTAGTATATCGTAATTAAAACATAGGGGTAGCGACGCTTAAAATCAGCATTGACCCAATTAAGAACACAGCTGTTGAATAAATTAAAAACCAACCAGTTTAAAAAGGGTTTTTTTATCGCGCCGTAATAACATGAGTTTTGTTATCACGAACATTTTTGTGTAATATAGGTCATTGCCGCTTTGCCTCTCCTTGAGATTAAACTTTATTTTAATAACACATAATTAGAAATTT
>DWEM01002553.1:0-11885 GCA_018245935.1 Agara belti belti | reverse complement strand
ATAGGCTCACCACCAATTCCATTGTGGGACTTAAACGTAACTGGTGAAATGTGGGGGTGTACTACACTCCTCTGCCTGGAATACAGGCGTGATGTTACGTACGTTTTTAATATTATAATTTGTTCTGGGCAGCAATCGAACCTATGTCCTGCGGTTTCGCAGGCAGGGTCTCTAACTATTCGTCAAAGGGGCCAGCAAATGCTTATAAATGTGGCCAAAAAAACACTGGCCTAATGTTTTGCTGGCTTTTTTCTCTCATTTATCTAGCTTTAAGTGTATTCAAATATGAACATTTATAGATTAAAAATTGCATCATGATGTGCAGGTTTCTCTACACACCTTAGCATTCTCGATAATGTTGTAAAGTATGACAGTCCGCACTAGACCAGCGTGGTGGACTATGGCCTTAATCAATCTCATTATACGAGAAGACCCGTGTGAAGCCAGGGAAAAACGAAAAGGGTAAGAAAATTAACTGTGAACAAAAAATGTCGGTTAAAAAACTAAAAAAACAAGCTAATTTGCAGTACAAGCTAAAAACTAGAAAAGAATTTTAGAAAAAATAAAAATCAACAAATGAAGCTAATAAAAAGCAACAAAACTGTGGCAACTTTGACATGCAAATAAACGCTCAGCTATAAACATATTTCAGTAATGTATATACGTTATTTAAATAGATTTGAAATACAGCACAATACTCAATACCCGGGGTCAAGATAATGAACAGCAGGATAATTTGCAAGTAAATAGGTATTCGAGCGTCGTTGGGGATAATTATTAGCGTGTCATGAACACGAACCAAAATGGCGGGGAATGTTTATTGTGTCATTTACCTCGTACAGCTTTCTCGAGAAAAAGTATGTCAGAGGGAATACTCAGGAATACTGTCAGCTTCATTTCTGCTCCCTTCATTAACAGATTTTAGTTTTTTTTGTCTTAATTGATGATATTTTTGTATTGCGTTTTATTTGTTACTAGCTGTGCCGGCGACTTCGTCCTCGTTAGAATTTAATTATTTTATATGATTCCAAAATAAAAGTAGCCTGAGTTACTCCTTATTACAACAGGTATCTGCCAGTGAAAGTCCTGTCAAAATCGGTCGAGCCGTTCCAGAGATTGGCTGACACAAGCAGACAGACAGACAGAAAAATTAAATTTTTTTTGTTTTTTTTATGTACTGTGTATACGTACATGTGTATTTAGTAAAAGCGGTTATTTTAATATTACAAACAGACACTCCAATTTTATTTATGCGTATAGATTCAGCGGATTGAAACGTGGCTTATTAAAATAAAGCTCATTATACAATATTTGGGTTTTTTATTTAAAGAATCACTACTTTTAATATATTAATAATAATTATTCCATCCACAATAAAAACACAAATATTTGTGACAGATATAAACAAAACAAAAGACGGTCTCATACTTACTTTCTCTACAAGAGATCTCAACCAAATAACCTGTGGACCGCGCTAATAGCAGAAAACGGACACATAAATAATACGTCGAAAAAATACGTCGCCTCTAACAAGCCAAATGAAACTTTATGTAAATTTCGCGGCTAATGGACGTAACATCCCGCGTTATGTGAATTAAGCGCTTCTAAAGGGCGCACTGAAAGGGGTTGAGGTATTTTTCTAGTGGCTCCGGGGTTAGGGCTGAGGAAACGAAATTTTATATACATACAAAGACAAAGACAGACAATGACAAATACAAAGACGTTTATTTTCACAAATATACATATATATATAGGGTACATACACATAAAGATGTTACAAGATTATTAGCCCAAGCCATATTTTGCCTTTTACGGCGTACAAATTCAGGAAATGAAAGTAAAACTACAATAAATATTTACTATTGCTAAATTATTACATGAAAATTGACACACATGGAAGATTCAAAACAAACATAAAACCGTGAAGAAAAAAACCGTATAGAAGAAAAAAAATCAAGATTTAGTTCAAAGTTTATTATTTCTCTGTTCTGATAAACAAATAAAAAATGAAGGTATATAAACAATTTATTACTGAATAATTATCAGGTAATATTCAGTAATTTAGTATACGGTGTGATGTATTTAACGTTAATTCGACTACCAATTATATTGCGACATGTAACCATAATATTCGAATTGTTTGAAAACGGCGTACCATTAAAACAGTATTAATGAAATAAACCCATTTAGTTTCAATTACAGCTTGTAAATGAATGCGGATTTATTTAAATCTGAAGTATAGTTTCTATGAATTCAATTATATTCAATATTTCGTTTGCGGATAATGTAAATATTGGTAAACAATATTTATATTCATTAGCGATAAGCTATTTTGTTTATGTTTATCTATCCCGTACAAATTATACTATACTAGTTCAAATTATAAAAATGTATTCTGATAATTTTTTCATTTCTTCATCAAGAATATTATCGATTCCGGTGTCTTATATCTAGTAACATAAGTATCAAATTAATTATGTTATGTTTGTAATTTAACATAAATATACTAAAATTGGATCGATACTAAAAATTTCTTGATATTTTTTTAAACTTCTGCAGTAGTATTATGTGAATTATCAATTACATTAAATAAGATTATGTATTGGGAAAGTTCAGTTGCCTATGTTAAAGGTTTATCAGGAAGTTTGGGTAACTGACTATTCAATATGTTCAAATCATTACTATAAGACTCGCTTCATGAATATCATGCTTAAGCACATGAAATGCCATAAATAATAATTATTATTATTAAAAAGAATGTTTTACAGAATCTACTTACTATGTCACATCTAGCTTCTTCTATATCTGTTCATTATTAGGCTTGGCAAGGAACAGAGTTTTTAATTTGCAACCCCCTTTGTCCGTAAATTTATCGCACCGTTGAAAGTCTTCAGAAGGAAATATGAATTAGTGCTCTTTACCAAGGGTAAGACGGTAACGAGGCCTCGTTGTAAATAGGGTGTTCCCTCGAGCGAAAACTGGAGGCAAGACGTGTATAGGTGGCGGGGATTTCGTAAATAAATATAATAAGCTGGCCAGTTTATTAAATTAGTGGTGTTTTTAAAAGAAATATGAACGCGGTTCGTATTTAATTCGTTACCCTAATTAGGCTTGTGAATAGAGAAGAGTAATTTCTTTATATTTACATGGAGACAGATAAGTTTTCTTTTCAAAGTAATTGGTGTACTTTTTATGTTTCTTAAGTATGGAATAACGTCTTTAACATCTGTGAAAAGAACTTACTAAAGAATTTTACAGAGACATCAAGTGGTACTCTTTTACTTTTATTTATTATTCAATTCATATTTCTTGGAATATTCAATTACAGTACAATAAATAAACGTAATCATCATTCATAGGAATTCGGTTTCTTATATCAATTATTTCTTATATCAATATCTGCAACCAACCGGTAATATGGCTATCGAAATGTAATTGTTAGTGTGAATTCAGTTAGTGTTGGGTATTAATTGGATTCGATACGATGAATACATTGTATGTAATTACAACTGCATAATTATAATAAAGCTGCTTAAAACGAAATATATGGGAATATTTGAACTCATTTTTTAATATTTCCGCTACCGTGGACGTGAGAGGATAACAAGGTCGTGAATATTTGAAATAGACGAGCATGTATAACAACTTTTATGAAAGTAGAAAACGCGAAGGAAATTGATCCGCTTATTGTCTGCCTATGTTGTGCCTATGGATAATAGGAGCGACTGAAAATATGAATAACGATAACTTTGCTTTTCCTTAGCAAACGATACCAAAAGACCGCATCACGGATCCATCGGAGCAGCTACGTTACCTCACCACGCCGAGGTCCAACATCAGACTGGAGATCCTCGTCCATGAGGGCACCTTCGGCAGGGTCTACAAGGGTGTATATAAGAGAGGTGATATCTACGAAGAAGTGATTGTAAAGACTGTTTCTGGTGAGTCCAGTGATATCACAGTTACTGATTTTTTTACAGTAGACAAACTTCCCTTTAGTAAGAAATGTTAACATTTTATCGATCCACATGTTGCGATTTCTAAGTGCATTGATACTGGAAAATTTATTAACAACAATAATGTAGCTGGTAATTTAATAAAACTTCCGTATACACGTGATAAAAAAGACAAAGTATTCAATTCTTTAGCCTTGAAAATATTACGTACCGACAACAGTTAGTGCTTCGTCGTAGCCTCGTCTTAGATGATAATGAGAAATTTAACAAAGTATCAATAAATTTGAAGAGTATCCTAGATTTTATAATGATCGCAAATATAGAAGCTGCATCAGCAATGCAAGCAGCGTTACTAGTAGCTGAAGGACTTCGTTTGTGCGGGCTGGTGCACTCTAACGTGTTGGCGCCGATGGCTGCGTGCGCGGAGGAAGCTCGGAAGCCGTTGCTCGTCTACTGCTGTGCATCGCATTCTTCTAATCTGAAAAGGTGAAAACAATCATGCCTTTTAGTGTTACATGTTACCTTTTAATGACGCTTGTTGATTTGGAATTTGCTTGAAATTTAACAATCCACATTTGAATTGGTATAGGTGGTTTCATGAAATCTTTATGTGCACCTATATTTCTACAAAATTATTGTTTGTGTTTCTGTGTATTTTTGACTTTATTATTTTTTGTGCATGACAATTAAAATCAATTACACTTTTGATGTACTATTCTAAAAACGAATTTCACTATCAATTGCATTTATTTTTACTAGAAATATTTTTATCTCTTTTTTTATTATATCTTCATAATTTCTTAACTATCGTTTTTTTTACTTTACGCTCTATTGGATGTCTTCCTCTTTCCATAATACAATACATAATCTAAACATTCCGTTTCTATTCCATATATGATATCATTTTCATAACTGTGAACTATAACACTGTCATCCGGTAGGTTCCTTACATCTTGTCGTTTGGGACATCAAACGGCACCGGCTACTCGAGAACTAGTCGATCTGGGCGCTCAAATTGCTTGCGGATTAGCATACTTGCACGTTCAACGGGTCGTACACGCTGACATTGCGGCTAGGAATTGCATGTGAGTATAAAACGACTATTTATATAATTCACCTTAGTATATGAAGTTGAATATGAAAGATGACTTTATTGAAAATATTATATACTAGTTGTGGCATTGTATACTAGTATTCAATTTGTAGATTCAATAGAATTACTGGTTCATTAATCGGTGACTATAATATATAATGATCCATCACAGCTTATTTTTGTCTCATTAACATCAACATTTCTTCGTTGTTAATATTGTTTACATTTTTAATGTCTTCGTTGTCTCTTAATTAAGCATCATTTGTTTAGAGTTGACGAGAAATTGAGACTGAAGGTAACAGACAACGGTCTCTCGAGAGACCTCTTCCCCGACGACTACCACTGTCTGGCTGACAACGAGAACCGCCCGGTCAAGTGGATGGCACCCGAGTCTCTCTTGCAGAACCAGTACACGACTGCTTCAGACGTGGTGAGAACATTAAATTAGCTTTCCAACCTTGTTTAAGGTTTCGATGTTGGGTAGATGGTTGGATTTTTCGCTGTGGATACACATCAAATCTTAGAGTTCATTTTAGAGAACTAATTAACATTAAATAATGTCACTCGTTATCACGTTCAAATTTGAATATTATACATTTAGTACTAAGAACAGCACATCCAAAAGCATACTCTCTTTTTAACAATGTGTCTATTTTTCAAAAGTGGTCACTAGGAATAACACTGTGGGAGCTGGCAACGCTTGGATCGTCGCCGCTGGCCGAATTGGACGCAGCTGACGTAGGAGCATTCCTCGACGGAGGCTACAGGCCGTCACAGCCGCACAACTGTCCCGATGAATTGTGAGTACTATTTAAAGGTAATAATGAAATTATGAACCAAAGTGATAAAATGAGATTTAAACTTATTATTAATTTAGATTTATTTGGACATTAGACACATAATGGATTTATTTGGACACTAGACACATAGTGGATTTATTTGGACATTAGACATAATGGATTGAACTCATATGGATAAAATTTCATGACACCAGTTCGTCCAATTTTCCTTTCGTGTTTTATTCCACTATCTCATGGACAAAAATGTGAAACTACTATTCATATAAAATTATTTTAATAGACTACATATTTGATTGTTTTTTTCGTCGTTCTAATTTAAATGCGCAACGATCAGGTACGGCTTGATGTCGTGGTGCTGGACGACATCAGCCATATCTCGCCCGACCGCCCCTCAGCTGCTCGCGGCCCTCCACGACTTCAGACAGGCTCTCAGCACTTACATATAAAGAAATTATCTTATATTTTTACTAAACGCTCTTCATGTAACCGTATTTTATACCTTGTACTAAAAATATATTCTTACACATTTAAAGAAAATAACAATTATCACACTATATTTATTATTCTTACACAAATCTCAAATCTATTAGCAGTCCCAACAAATCTTTTATTATACCTATCTACTTCGCACTTCTTCGTTCTGAAACATTTCAAAATACATAGATACTTCAAATGATACCAAAGTGCCTACCGAAATCCTGAAACCGAAAACCAAAGAAGCCAGTTTGGCTCACGACTGGCTAATAGATGTTGGTTGTATAAATATATTTTCATTTAGAATAATCGATACATACATAAGTTGCGTATTGAAATAATGCTCTCTACGACATACTGTTAAAATACATTTAGATTCATGATATTCTAGTGTCGAACGATTCTGAAGTACACCAAATCGTATAGGGTGTATGAAATGAAAAACAATTAGGGAACAGACTGCGTAATTGTAAATGTTGATGAAAGTGATATTTTTATTATAATTAATGGTAACGGTACGTCATTGCATGGGAATGGCTGCTATAGCATAACGTGGAAAGTAAATAAAGTAAATCTTTGGAATTTAGTTCTAAGAGTTCTTGGAATTCTCATCATTTGTTAGTCTATGGTAACAAACAAAAGCACTAGAAAAATCTGCAAGGTACCGCATTGATTTTTGAAATGATTCTAAGATTGATCGTAATATTTCTAGAAATCAAAATGTTGAAAGAAGATATGAATGACATGTTAAGAATCGTTTTAATGGAAACTTATACATGCTCGCAAATATTTGTGCAGATAGTATAAAATCAGATATATTAAATTCAACAATAGACGACAACTGAATTGAGCATAATTATGTACAATCATAGAAACTTAATAGGATTGAAATTTGAACGATTGACGCTAAACTTGATCCCTTTTGATGTAAATTTCAAAAAGGAATGAACAATTAAACTTTTATAGCCATTTTCTTTTTCAATGTCAAAATCATAAAATATCCGTTATATTTATGAATTTTTGCTACAGTAATTTCGAACTATAAAAATTTGTATAATAACTAAATAGGTTAAGATTTAGAATAGAGTTCCTGAGGACATAAAAGTCCGTCCAGGCCGGCTAAAAGGATCAAACACCAAATCAGTAGTTAGTCATGGAATTGATGCCGACTGGGCTTTAAAGGATCACATGCCTACCTCTCACAAAGTGTCTGTGGCTTCTTCGATTTCTATGTAGAATCCTTTAGATATAGGACTATGTGGAATGTATATCAGTAACATAGTCCTTATAATGCTTCATTGTTTTTCAAGCTTGATATAAATTTATTTTCTTATCGCCAACGGTTTTTGTATGAGGTACGGCAATCCTTTGAAGTCGAAACGTCGGCAGAATCCGTGAATTTAAGTTAATTGTTGTCTATATACCACAAATTATACATAGAGTACATAATTTAAATACATAATATAAATAAATCGACGCTGTAATAGTGTTATGTGTGTAAATATAAATGTCGTAAGTTATTTTCAATCGTATTTATTCGACCCGTGAATTTAACAGTAGCTACGTGTAAAAAGTTAATCGTGATAAAAAAATCTGAACAAAAAAACACCATTGTCTGTAGATGTTATTTTATATTAGCATAAGTCATATTCAAATTGTGAATTCAAACGTTTAAAATAAGAACGAATTATTAGAAATGATTTTGATATTTGGTATTGTTATTTTTGTTCAGACGATGAACTTTTTACCTCGTCATCAAATGTATTTACTGCTGGTATCCATTATGGTATTTGTAAGTAATTTCTCTTTGATACCAATGATATATTTTCAGCATAAATTGTATTTGTTTGCTTATACTTAGGAACTTAACTGCATCATGATCTCTACAGCTTATACTTCGCAAAACAGATATAAATCGCTACAAATTACCAAATTATTTTAACGCATTGTTCATCAAAAATTTACATCATATTAAATGGAAGAATAATTATAATGTATTTCATTAGACCATTACACGACGTTTTCTGATTCCTCTGGAATATCCGTTTTTCAATTTTGTTTATTTTTCTCTTTAGCTATATCAACGTCTCCAATAACTCAACCCTGTTTGAGATCCCTCACTAGTGTTTCATATGTAATCACTAGTCCTAAAACTGTATTAAAAAGCGTTATGGATCATACAGGGTGGTTAACTCTTAGGCATTGTATGCATCTGTAGACCTCTCAAAGAATTCTCTAGTTTGCGCTTTTTCGTCTTAGCCTGTAAGATTGATATTTTTAACGATAACGTAAAATCGATGTTCTCACAATCTTACGTACTATATTCGTGTTAGATATTTAAGTAATTTCTATTGCTAGATGATTGTCTTTATCAATCTTTTTTAACTATGTCTATTTTCTATTAAACTCGTGCAATATATTAACTGCAGATATATTGAAATCTATTACGTTCCTTTTAAATGTTTAACTCAATTTTGTCTTACCTCGTTCTTTTGTTAAGTTTTAGGCTACGTTTTATGTGCTGTATGTATTTGTGTAAAATAAATATTTAACTTTAAGTACTTAATTGGCTTTCCTTATTTTCATAGGTCAATGTTACTTCGACCATTATTGTCCATTTATGGTAGTGTTCATGTGATTGATGTTGTCTGAATCTAGATTAATATGTGTCTACATTTCGTAAGTTCTTTCCGGGTTCTAAAGAACCATAATAATTCGATGCAATACGTGTGTCTATATTGAAAATATTGTCATCGATTTCCATGGATATGGTATTTTAACCAATTCTTCAGTCAAAATATATGTCTAAATTAATAAAATCGTGTATAAACGTGAGGGGTTTTGTGGGAAACCGTGTCATTTGTATGACTTGAGTGCCAGATGTATGTGATTGTATGTTATATGTTATATGTATGTGTTAACGATAAGTGACTGTTTAAAATAGTATTACGTGGATGTATTTAACCAGATACGGCTTCTGTGAACAAAGAAGTAAATAAAACGTTATTTTACAGTACAAATTGAAGTTTTATTTCATGACTGCCTTTATAATTCTTATCATATATAAATTGCATATTTCTTCTCCTATTTTATATCCGTGAAACATAATTACTCTTAGTAAGAGTTATTGTCATGGTATACTATCTACTTTATTGATTAAATTATTTCCTTTGAACATAATTTTCTGTGCAATTGCCATGAAATTTTTAATTTGGTGAACCAAATTAAAATTAAATGAAGTGAACTTTTCGAATTGAAATCTATTAACAAATTCATTCAATTTTAATTATTAAATAACATTGGATATACGAATATAATGATAATTGTGTTATTAAATTCCTCCATATCTAGCTTAGGTGCAAGTTACAGGCGGGCGCCATTATAACGGTGTGACATAATGAAATAAGGCTTTCACGACTTGCATTCACCGAATTAACGATGGTGTACGGGTCAAGCGGCAGCTCTAATGAATTGAAATGTCTCAAATTAAAAAAAATCAAACCATCCATTGCAGTTACTTTTTACTTGTACAGTACTTACTCTCTAGCTTTTGGGAAAAGCCTTCCTAAATATTGGTTTATACGTTTAGAAATATTGTTACATCAACAAGCTACACAGTCAGATGCAAACTACCTTATGCCTCACCACTCATTCACTAATGACATTGGAGCCATTGAAATGGGATCGAACATCCCTATGCTGGGTCATTAATACGCGCAAAAACACTAAACGCACGTAAGTTTCACAACAATAGCTAGAAACTTTCAGGGTCTAGTTCGAAAAGCATAAATCAGGTCCCTAATGGGACATTACTGCGAAACAATAGTATTTTAAACTCTATTTCTATTGCCGTAAGTCTCCTGTAATATTTGGCTAATAAACTCGGAAGTAATAAAATAAACAATGATTTTGAACTTTATGACTATTGTAATAGAGTTTATATATTCGACTCATCCTCGTTTCCCCTGGCACCTCATCTATTTATCATTACATAGAGCACCGTACAGTTAATCATTTCTTATCATTTGCCAGTATCTATAGTCTATGGTGGTAATAGACTGTGAAACGTGAGTGTTTACGGCATAATTGTATTATCAAAGGTCATTGAACTGATCTCTTGATTGAACATTCGGAATTCAAATTGCCTTATTTATTATAAGACATATACTTACATGTGCCTACATAAATTATTGTAAGTTTTACAGTTATAGTTACATCGCTTTCGGCATGCCTGAGGCTATTAAGAGAAAAATGCTGAAGAATAAACTTCTAACGCTTTTTGGAAAAAAGAAAAACATTAGCTATTCTGCTTTAGTTAATCACTAAGGACACGTGCGTGCAAACTGCATTCATATAGGTACCTACTATATACTACTAGCGAGAATATTTTAGTCAATGTGCGATTTAAATTGTTTTGTGTTGAATAGCGTTATAATTCGTTCATTAAACAATGAAACATTCCAAACAAATACCTACAATATGCGTATTTTACCCACACAATAAGAACACACGTGAAAGCACCCGTAGATATTAAAGGCACAGTAATTAAAATACTGATTTGCAGCAGCACAATATTGAAAATCAAGTGAATACTATAGAATTGCATTCTCACGCCCCACGCTCATAATTACATCGGTACTGAAAGTAAAACATATGTAAATTTGTAAAACAAAAATACAGTTTATTATTGTTTTTAAAAGACACAATATAATTTTCAGATAACTTTAGTAGTGCAAGGAAGAGCAAAGAGACACGTAGGTCATCGCATATTAAATAGACGCTCGATGATCTAAGAATTAATTATCGTAAAATAAATGTAAAGGGAATAGATTGAAAAAAGGTATCTTTAAACGGAGCATTTTTCTTACAGATTTCAAATAGCTGCAGGACGTAAATAAGATCGTAAATAAAGTTCTTTTAGTTAATACAAAAGGAAAAGCTCAACCGTTAGAAGTAAACAATCGCTGTTTGATTAGAACGAAACGAATTTTATGAGAATTTCGTTACAGTCGAGGTATATTAAACTTTTAGCAATTCACTAAGCCAGAAAACCATTTTCTTCGCTTTGTGGAAAAGTTTAAAATTTTCCAATAGGTATTTTCCTGCGTCGACGCTAGAAAAATTGCAATTTCTCTCTGTATACACAGCCCGCGGGAGGCGGCGGGACAAAGTGGCAATATTCTATCTCGACGGGGATTCTCAAACAAGGGGACACGAGGGAGACCGAAATATTAAATTGGCGTACGAGCAAAAGGGACGGAAGCAAGATATTAATTGGAGGGAATTGACGGAAGTCCACGCTGAGCCGTGTTTTTGACAAATTTCGCTTTGATACGCCGATTACTTTCTGTTCAACGCTTCGAGGGTCGATTCTTAAGTGACTCCAGATAAATAATCTTAGACGCGCTGTCAAAAAAAATCTAGATGTTTACGTCACAAGCAGCACGGAAACGTCCTATAGATATTTTTTCTGGAGAAAATATTCTTAAAATAGGGAAACAAGATGTTTTGGGCCAGCTTTTATTGGTCGCAGATTTTTAAGAACAATACTGCAATGAATTC
>DWEM01002552.1:0-11885 GCA_018245935.1 Agara belti belti | reverse complement strand
GTCCGTCCGTCCGTCCGCCCGTCCGTCCGTCCGTCCGTCCGTCCGTCCGTCCGTCCGTCCGTGCGTGCGTGCGTGCGTGCGTGCGTGCGTGCGTGCGTGTGCGTGTGTGTGTGTGTGAGTGGGGGTGGGTGGGTTTGGTGTATGTGCTAGTGTGGGTATGTGCAAGTGTTCTATGTTGAAATCAGACTGCATTATGCTCACTATGGTTCATTTTTTTTATTTCAATATGTAGGATTTATCAGGATTAATGTATTGTTTTAGCATAGCCAATATTTTTTTTTATCTTCTTTAATTTTACACTCTATTGGAAACCATTCACTAGAGTGTTACTCATAATATAGAAATGTCAATTAAGTAATACCTAGTGTGTGTTTGTCTGTGATGTCTTTGGACTTGTCGTTGTCGTGTATCCCAATCACAGTATCTGGTCTGTCCACCTCTGACGCCGTAGGAGAGAATGGACGCTCAGCACCCGGGGTGTCGAATGTAGCTGGCGAGTTGACTGAAAAAAAAAAAATTACTATTATTTATGTGTGAATAAATTAAATAATCTTCATGTAAAATAGTTTCATAGTGTAAAAATAAGATTACATTTTCAATGATGATCAATGATATGAAAATTGACAAAATTGTGAATAATTTCAATCTGCTATTCATTTACTATGAATATTTTATTCATGGTCAAAAATCACAATGAACAATATACATACGATAATAATCAGATGCAATAATCACAAAGGTGAATTATTACAGTATGATTTGGTGGTATTCTGACAAGCACATATAGCATTCACCCACTTACGATCAGGTGAGCTCACAGTCAAACAAACACAAGCCTATTACTGAATAATAAAAAAGCAGAAATGAAAAAAATTGACCTTAACCAAAATTTTTAACGAGATTGACATTAACCAATCAAACGTTGAGGTTAAAACAACAAAATGAGGTAACCACTTGTACTGAACAAGTTAGGACAGTTATACATTGCTATGTCTGCTCTTTTCACTGCTGCTGCTGTTTACTTACAAGGTTCTGTAGGGGGCCTGCTGCCACTGTATTTGCGGGTGATCTCCCGAAGTTTAGCAAAATCTTTATTTTCAGATGCCTCCAAGAAGTCATTCTGTGCCTTCAGCTTCTCTAGGTCCGGAAAGAAATCCCTTTGGATTATTTTAGCTATGCCCTAAAAAAAGGTTCATATTCATAAAGACAGTTTGAGAGCTTTAATGTTTAAATAAAAGTAGAATATCTATCTTTACCTAGAATGTATAATTGTTAAGATTGATCATTTTAACTATGTTGATTCAACGTTGGAACATAATCTAAACAATAAAACAAATCTCATAATTGTAGCCAGCTCTTGAGGTATCAACTTGTTGCTGCATCATCTGAAGCTAGCACTGATCAATTGATTCATCAATCTGACTTTATTTACTTAGATCGTTAATTATGTGACATTCTAACAAAACTATGTGCGTTTTAAGTCAATGTTCGCTGTTTAATAATCGAATTTGTTCCGTATTCAACCACTATTCCATTTAACTTAACGAACGTATGTGTATATGTAATTCTTTTATAATCAATTTTACCTGTACGTATTCATCTTCATCTAAAATCTGAGTCTTTTTTGCATTCCTCATTTTAGGTATTTTTGGAACTTTAAAAACAGTGCTTTCGTGTTTTAACAGCTGCATGTTCCGTAGAGCGGCCTCACCAGGCTTACCGTCGCTGCTCTCTTCAGACATTGTGTAAATATCTTCAGAAATATGTTAATAAAACAGCAAGAAGGAAAATCAACATATAAACCTATCAAAACATGTTTCTTATTATTTCGCCTTAAATCTATTGCAATATGAATTTATGTACTATTAATTTGACAACTGATTGACATATCAATGACGTACCATTGACTTTTTAAGTTAAATGTCATGGCAACTTTTTTCAGTCGTACTATGCCATTAAAAAGAAAAAAAAACCCCAAAGAATCAGGCTCCTTTTTTTTATTGAGCTTAATTGTTGAAATTTAGTGTATACAACTTTTTTTTGTTGACTGTGGAATTTGGTATGTGGTGTGCCTTCACATTTGCTATAATCTTCCCAATATTTACTAACACTTCATAGTAGCAGATTATCGATAATACAAAGGCCATATCTCTCACTTCATCCGCGTCTTCAGCAAGGTCAAGTGTATCTTTAAATATACTGGCATTTTCTTAAGCATAATGCACAATATACTATACTGCAATATATTATGATCTTTACTGTATACTATAAAGCAATTCTATAGAGCATAATTAAAATGTTATAAAATATCATCAGGCCGGTTCATACTTATATACAGATCATATTATTTATAATAAAATTTTAACTAAAACTAGATTTATAACACACTAGCATCTATTATTAATCTTTGTATACTATGTTTAATACACAAGACGAAATACATAAATTAAAATGTACTGTTCATACCGTCATCAATATCATTTTAATTTTTGTAACAATATTTGTATCTCTTTTAAATCTGTGCAGATATCTCCTTTTGAATCCAGAATATGATTGCAGAAGTTGAAAAAAAGAGTGTCACGGGAGAGCATAATAGTACACAAGAATTTTCTTTCAGAACTTGATACTTGTGCAGAAGTTGTGCAGTTGTGACGGAAATTATGAACAGCAGTTATATATAAATCGAAGCTTGCTTTGCATAGTAAGTAGATCATGAAGATGGGAACCAATAAGATGTACGAAAAATACTCTTCTTGTTAAATGAAACCTTTAATTACTCTTAATTTAATTACAACATAATTTATTATAAATATATTTATTACAATATTTTTTTTTACTTTTTCTTCTTATATATGTATTCCTTGATATAGAAGTCCGTAAAAAGAAACAATATAAATATGTTGTGAGGCAAGAACACAAAGGACACCCACTTCGGATAGCCGCAGGACCGTTCGAAGATGACGTGGCCAAAGTGTAAAATCAGTAAGATGAACTGCAACTGTGAAGCATAAATAATTTGGTATGTTACATTCTAAATACTTATATGTGTAAGGAAATCTAGTAACATTTAAATTCAGTGTCTATATTGCATAGGTAAAAAAACTGTAGTCATAGAAACTTTGTGCAGAGTCTTCTCTTTGGCGTCAATAATTATTGCCGCTGGCCACATTGATCAGACTCCAGAGTGTTTTACACAATTAAGACACAGGTTTCATATTGAGCGATTTTCGACGATAAATGCAAAAGTTTTTAACTAAATTACCATTAAAAAATTTTAAAGCATTAGTTCAATATTGTAGCTTGTAACCCTGAGGCAGTTGCAGGTAACATCAGACAATGCAGGGCGCATGCATGACAATGCAGCGCCATGCTCCAGTAAACGCTAGTTAGATAGATACTTACCATTTGCATCTGCGTTATGTACTTCTTCCACCACTGGCGCACCCACTGCGGGCGCACTAAGGAGATCAGATAATACGAATACATCACCGCGTGTACCATCGAGTTGATGAATCCGAGCATTACACCGTGCCCTCCTGTAACAAACATGTCAACAAGGGCATTCGGATTTGATTTTTAGCAAATGGCTTACAGGGGGCCAATAAAGGACCTAGCTACAGTAAATTGGGGAGCAAGAAGTGATTTGTAGGAGGAGAAAAACGTGACACACCAGGTATATTGCAAATAAAGTAATTAAGGACACTAGAAAGTAATTGATTCCCAAAGTGGATTGTAGACGAAATAAGTTGGAGAGCCTATGAAATATAAAATCTCACTGTTAAAGCGAATTCAGTTAGTAATAGGTGTTAATAAGATTTATTTGGTTAGTATTCATCAGCAACAAGACTTTGAAGAAGAGCTCTTTTTGCGCCCTTCTTGAAAACTCCATATCACAGCGTTCCGGGAATATCTCAGAAGGAATTTTGTTTTGCGTCATAAATACATGTCAGCAAATCAACTCACCGGGCACGTATTTGGTGCCGATGAAACCGAGCAGACACATGCCCAAGTGGTGGTACACGTGAAGGAAAGACACGTGCGCGAACTTCTTACGTAGCACGAAGAACACCTGAAGTACATAACAATAGACACAATTAGACATAAAATTTGCATTGCGATATGGGCGAAAACACTGAGGATGCCACTAATTTGTTTTTTGCTGCACGTATTAGGTGCTTTTTTCATACGGGGAGGTGGTAATCTTCAAAAGGTACCGCGGTGCCATAGAAAAGACAGCAGGTTATATGGGATTATTACCCCCTATTTGGCTTTTGTGGCTTTTTCTGGCTGTAGGAGGACTCATGCACTGTCCTTCTCGGAATCGCTGTCTGGACGGTTCGAGCTCTCACTCCAACAGCCAGCAACCGCGGGTGCCTTTTCTAAGTAGCCTGTACAACAGGCAGGAGATAGCGTAGTTCTGGTCCCGAGCTACAGGGACGAGCAGATAAAGATAAAAGGATATTCAAATAGCAATAACATATTTACCGTGTCTAATAAATCCAGAATTTTAATGACATAGTAAAGCCACACGCGATCTATGATCAACCTCTCTATCGGAGTGTCTTCGTAGTTGATCTTCTGACACCACATGTTGTAGTACCCCGGTAAGTAGAGATATGTTAGACACTACAATGAAAAAAACAGCGAAAATTATCTATTTCTATTTTACACGTAATAATTTCAAAGTTTACTTCATTAGGTATAACTGTCGTCAACTTTGGGGTAAAACCAATTAATTAGACCTGCCTAATTTGTTAAACCTTACAAGGAGTGGCGCGTGCAGGAAACACCTACAATAGGGCTACGTTCAGCGGAACCAGCTTAAGTCGCGATATAAACCTAAAATGCCTCCGGGACTGTCGTGTCACTTAACTAATTCCTTATCTCGTTCTTGAGACTGAAATCAACCTTATTTCGTTTCAACTCTCCCGGTGAGTGTACTAGAAACCAGTAGGATCATGAGCAGGAAACATTTCGACTGTAAAATGTAACGATTACCACTGACGAATGTTCAGTAATGAATTTCGCCAAATCTACGAATTGTATAGGTATCTGTTAATTGTTCCTGAATTTAAAACAATTTCTTTAATGTATTAAATTGTAGTAAAGTTTAAATAACTTAGCTAACGAAACAGCGCTGGATTATACTTAGGTACGTTGGGGCAGCGATTAACCTCACAATTATATTCTAATGAGGGGCCATCCATTAATCACGTGAGGGTCAAAAGGGGGAGGAGAGGGTTCGGCCAAAATCACGAAATTTACAAAGGGGGGAATGAAAAAAACATCACGTGATTAATGGACGGCCTCTGAACCGCTATTTCGGACGGAAAAGTATTTAAAGCACGAAAAATATCATAAAAAATGAATACCATAGAATATAATATCATAGAAAAATATAAGAGGAAACTTCAAATTATTTCTTTTTTTCTTGCATCGAGCGAAACTGAATTTCTGCATAGCATTCGTAGAGAACTAATGAATAAATAATATGATAGAGCAACAATTGTTACAATACTTAATCCATGCATATTACAATGTCATTTAGAGATCACGATTACTAAATGGTCCAAAGTACCTACATTGAAAAAAGTTACTGTAAATTAATAGATAAGTTGAATATTAGCGAAGTATCTTCACTCGTGCTATGTGAGCCTCGTTCTGTACTTGCCTGCATCGCGAGGAAACCCGAAAGACATATTTGTATAATGTTATACATGATTATGATTGTCTTCAGTTGGAATGGTTCTCGTTTAGCCATGAACGCTGGTCCCCACGACCGCACGAAGCGGTGGTAGACGAACATTATGACAAGTATCGGTACTGCACTGCGCACCAACCAGAACTTGTTCGTCCGGGGATCTGAAAAAAAAAACTTCACATAAACGAATAAATAAACCCATATAAACACTACCTTAGAGATGTTGATGAGGAAACTTGAGACTTAGAGATGTTATAGAATATATAAAATTTTCTGATTTGTGTGACATCTAGCAATCCTCACCTGACCAGCGCGGTAGACCATAGCCTAAATACCTCATTCTATCAGACGAGACCCGGTCCAGCAGCGGACCAATAAAAAGGATCGAAAAACAAACACTACTTTAGAAATACCATTTTGGCATTCGAGGAGCAGATGTCGGAATCTTCATGGTAAGTATTCATGCGGCTGGTAAGCAACTTTCCCGCCCATATTCTACTTGTAATTTACTTTTCTTGCCTAATTGTAATTTCGAACAGTAAATTACAACGACAAGTGGGCGGGAGTACGAAAGGGAAATCGAAGGGAACCTAATAAAAATATTTTCCGTTTTTCTTTCAGATAAAAATGACTAACGGAAATTTTAGGATTCTACACTTCTTAAGCTCTGGTTATATTATTATTATCAGATATTTCCTACGTATCAGCGTGTTTTCGCTAACTGTCTATTTGCCAATATCGTTTGTCTAATACTTAACAATTAGGTGTAATTTAATCAATGAAAGACCTTAAAGACATTTAATAAATATACAGTATGTGACTAATAAAAACAAATTTCTTTATCTTATGTCACACTACTGTGTCCGCTTTGAATGACTTTTAAGTGCAACCAGGTAGGTACAAAAAAATTTAGTTTGAATATTTATATTACTTACTTCAAATGCACATTGAATTTTTAACTCCGACTTTTAGTTATGAACTTACTACTTAATCACTTTAATATAATTCACCCAATTATTATGCGCAAATTACGCTTCGGTAGGTATTTAAATAACATAGTAAATTTGAAACAATATAAATTAAAAATAAAATAAATTATAAATTTCCAGTGTACTAAAACTGTTCAATAATTAAATAAACAATTAAAATCTAATGTCAATGATGGCGTCATCATAGGAACGTCAATTACGCGGATTGTTGCAAAGTAAAGTTAAGGTAGCTTAATTTAATAAATTCCGCAAAGTAACGCCTTACACAATTGTCTATAAACAAAAAAAATGAGCAACGTGTATTTTTGTATTCACGCGCAAAGCACAGTTCATGTTGTAACTAATACGTTTAAGTAAATATTATGTACTGAGTCTATTCGCGAAATGCTGCTTGTGAAACTATCATCCGGCCTTTTGCAACACAAATCGATATTACACAGCCTTGTGAAACTGCACTCAAACAATACTGTATGTATTTAACTTTCAGTAAGATTCTAATATACCTTTTATCATACCGTAAACCAGGTGCACATGCCTAAATACCATAAACTCTATCTTGATTTAAAATTGTACTAGGTGAGATAGATAAGATTTGAGCCTGAATAGACCGTAAAACTGCGAATTCATTATGAGGTGTAAAAAAATGGCGGCAAATGTAATTGAAAATGAGATACACGTTTAATACATGCGTGAGTGATAGACAAGCAACTATCGAAGTGTAGAACAGAATTAATCACGATCGCCTATTGTGATCAAGAACAATGTAGTTTAATGTTTACGATTTAAGTTCACGAGCCCGCACCAGCTGTGACCTATACATTACTGCTACTCACTCCCGTTCAATATTAATGAAAAATACAACAGTAAATCAATGCAGCGTACCTGCGAGTTCATCGTTCAGATAATTATAGTACAGAGTCACGTTGTTTATTACCGCACCCATCTCGCGAAGCTGTATTTCTGAAAATATACAATACAATACAATACAATGCATATATATAATATTTTTTCTGTGCACAATAAAATACAGAATATAAAGGGAATTAAATGAGCATTTTTTTTTAATAGCCTAACATTTGGCCACTATCTCGCCTGATGGTAATTATCATATATCTACATTTTCTTAATATTTCCGGTAAGGATGACGGTATGTTTGGCCGCATGTTTATTTACCCTTTATGTTATTTATTTACCATGATAAAGAAGTGCTAGAAGACTTAATGCTAATAGCATTTTAGGCCAGTCTAACTTTGAGGCAAGCAGGAAAAATAGTAGGAAGGTAGGCACGAGGCCTACCCTGGGATAAGCTCTACGAGTGCGTCACGCTGCAGGACACCCGTGCGTTCCGTTAAGACGATGCGATATCTTATAAAGGATTCCCCCGTCACACAAAAAAGTATGACCTGGCTTTAGTGTTATCAAAGAATATTTTTACGGAAAGATTTTACTCTGAAATTTAAAAAAAAATATTGTGTTCGAATTTCGACTGCATCCAATATTTTTATAATAATGATCTTACGTGATTTAAATAAGGAATTAAATACTGGTTATATGTGGTTGTAAAAGAAGCTAAAGATCAAAGGTTAATTGAATATTGGAATTGAAAAATTACACCTGTCTTTACGTTATTGAGACGGCCAGTTATATAGAAGGCAAAAAGGATTTCATTCATAGAGTACAAAATAAATGACAGGAAACTATTCTTGTACATTAACTATTATTGCTGTATTTTTTTTTAATTCATAATATTACAAAAAATAATGCGAATTTAAAGTTATTTGAGCAGTAATTAATGTGCATGAAAATGTTGCACAGTTGTTGTATTGCAGCATTGTACCAACAATAACATTGTAATGAGGGAGCGACGCCGAACTTAATTAAACTCAACCACAACTTACAACATCACAAGGAGACTTTTTAAAAATATAAATATGATTCTTTACAATAATTGTCAGTTTCGTTCTCATAGTGCGAACTGGTGCAGATATTTTATTTACTATTATTTGTATAATATAAAAAATGACAATACTTTATTACAAATTAAAATTAAATATAGCGATTAATATAAGTTTTTAAAGAGGTTTAAAAAAATTTGCAGAAAAAAATTGATTCAACTAATCTCAGGAATATACTGGAAATTCATAAAATTTCCATAGTCCCGCCACGCATAGTTTGATGACACTTTTAAAATTTCAGTAAAAGTTTGATTAATCTATTCAACCGATTACCACAATAGGAAGCATTCAGGATTGTACACGTTTTTTTTAATTGAAGGTTTTAGCACTTCAAAACAAACAATTCCGCGAATATAGATATTTCCAATTTAAAAAAAAAATAAGATCTTACTTAATGTATCTTGTTTTGGACTACAGTTCAAATTCACCTCAAAATTCAGTAGGTAATACAGTAACCTCAAAATAATGAACATACATTCAATGAAGGTTAAGTCATCGTTTTTCGACTGTCTGTTATCAAGCGAAGAACGCGCTTCTATTGTACATACATATATTGTTATTTACAAGCCGGCTCTGCATAATTTTTTCAATGTAACGGTTGAAAGTTTGACCCGTACATTCATAGGCTGACCCGCATTTACTTATTTAATAATAATAAAGTGTAATAAAAGTGTTACATCATCTTATCGACCGAAGTCAATAGAATTTAAAATTTTGTTCTGTCATGTAAGTACCTACTACAATTGTTACATATCATGTAGGTAAGCACGTAAGTAATTAATAATGTACGCAGTTAAGTCGATATATAGGTTTATAAAATTGCTGTTGCGTCATATCTATGTTTCTAATGTTGTTTTCTTTTTTCGGGTCTTGGATTGTGACAATTTTGTTTTTGTTTTGATTTAAACACATTGTCAAGTAACAACTATAGTCTATAGAAGAGCCTATAGAAGAGTCTATAGAATAGCTCGACGTTGTTTCAAGTTGATTGATGCGAGTCTGAAAACTCCAATACTGAACTTAGAAAACGACATTTAAAATGTACGAACAAATGAAGCGCTGGGATCGTCAAAAGTGTACTTGGCGGCAACTGATGAATTGTCTGCTGGATTGCACTAAGGCACGATTTTCAGTAAAACCACCTCTAGACGAAAAAGTATGTACAAATCTTTTCCGTATCGCTCTTTTTGGTAATATTAAGTATAATTTATCTTTAGTCTATCAAAATAGGAACCGCAAAAGAGAAACCGCGAAGCAAAACTAGAAAATACAAAAG
This sequence comes from Agara belti belti, assembly GCA_018245935.1. NCBI lineage: Eukaryota > Metazoa > Arthropoda > Insecta > Lepidoptera > Hesperiidae > Agara > Agara belti. The sequence goes on along the minus strand of DWEM01002552.1, from coordinate 1,964 downwards.
AAAAAATTGCAGTTTAAAAAACTAGAAAAACACACTTTTGTTGCAATCCAAGCTAAAAAGTAGAAAATAATAATTTTAGAAATAATAAAAATGTAAAAAGCATGGTGTGCTTGACATCAAATATTTCAGGTAGGTCTTTAGTAGCGTCTTCTCGAAATCAAGTTGTTTGCAAGAGCAGATTTTAAGGCACCCCACGTGTTTTTTTAGTTTTTTAAACTGCATTTTTTTATGGATTTTTTTTATAAAAAATATTGTATTGTAATCGGATCTGGACACGTGTACAAATTTTTGAACCGTAGGAAGTGGGTTAAATTTGAGTTGTAAGATTCCGTTACAAACATACATGCGACCGAAGCTAATAAAATCGTGTTAAAAACGATTTCAATGACTAAAACACTTGTTTAATTTGGAACTTAATAAAAACTTCACATTAATAGTAGCGTATTCCTATTAAATTTAGGAATTTAAATTAAATTCCGATAACACAAAGATGTAAAAATCACGGCACTGTACCTGTCCCACGACTTGCTTCTGTCAAGTTTCCTGCACGATTGGAAACCCAGCTCAACGGCAGCCTCTAGCTGAATGGTTTCGTTGCAGTGGTACATTGTAACTATGTACAACGTTTCACAAAGGCTTTCTGAAACTTATTAATACATACTTATTCAACATTGCTGTAGCGATCCGTGGGGCGGTCGCAAAACGCACAAAATTGTCCAACATTTCTTCTACGCAAATTACGGCAAATCATATATAATATTGACATCTATTTGGTAAAAAAAAATTAAGAAAAGTAACTATTATTAATAAATTGCATATAAACATCGTTGGAATAAACGCACCTCTTAAATATTTTGTTAGCGTAAAGGCCGCTCTAATTATGTATTTACCTATTGTAATATAACTCCTGAAAATGTTGATAACTACTCTAGTATGTATGTATTATGTTGGCGTTAGAATGTGTAATAGAATAAATAATTAATTATTGACATTCTCTTCATAATATACATTTATACAGTATTGGTTAATAAAGAATTGAATAACTACGATAGAATGACATTAAATCTTCATATTAACAAATTATCTTCATTCGGCGCGAGCATTGTAATGTACCGTAAAACAAATTTGTTTCATGGCGCCTATGATGTATAATAAATTAACAGAGTGTATAAAATAATTATGAATGGCCATAAATTTAAAAAAATGTCTAAAAATCTTTGAAAAAGAATATATTATATTGTATTGTATTTACTATTAAGGATTACCTAGAAGCAAGAATAGCCTAAAACTAAATCATAGTTATTTAAAACATTAAAAATAAATTTAAAGAACTCAGTATTTAATAATTTTGCAATAAAAAAACATTCGCAACATTACTCTTTGTGATTTTGCGGGAATTTGTTGCATATTTTATATTTTCCGACTGTTCCTGTTTCTATTTAGTCTGACTGTTATCAGCAAATATTACCTAATTATAAATAATAGTTACAAATAATAATACAAGCAAGTACCGTTGTAATAAAATCAATAAAAACCCTCTTGATCATTAGGTGCACATTATTTGGTCTTTAAATGCAGAATCGATTTCAATAAATGTATTGTTAATTTGAATATAAAAAGGGTCTGTTTTGGTGACACAAATGATCATTGAATTACCAACTTAGTGTTTATTTGCATATTTTACGTATAACTCTGTCAGTCACATACCACGCTTGACAATAATAATAATTATTATTATTATACATCACGCCAGGTTCCTAACAGGGTACGCAGAAAGCAGCGAGTGCCAAATATTTCTGTCCTTACAAACCTGGCGTGTTTCCTCTATATTTATCACCCTCTTCATGAAATGAATAAAATATAATAAATGTATAAATGCACCTAATAGCGCCATCTGTTGGAAAAGAATGTAAATATAATTAACAGATAGTGGAAACCGGCTGCTAAGGATACATTAATAATAA